>AYEL01062965.1:0-28931 GCA_000484575.1 Olivierus martensii
CAGCCTCTATGATGGGATTAGAACAGGAAGCTTAGTTTGGTTGAAAACGGCGATCGATGTGTCGTCGGCGGTGAAGAGATATCTGCATGGGGGATTCAAACAGTTGTTACGTAAGAACTGTGATGATTAGGGCAATGAAACTTGGCAGGTAGATGTGGATTTTAATGCTGAACACAGCCTCTATGATGGGATTAGAACAGGAAGCTTAATTTGGCTGAAAACGGCGATCGATTTGTCGCCGGGGTGAAGAGATATCTGCGTGGGGGATTCAAACAGTTGTTACGTAAGAACTGTGATGATTCGTCCCATGAAACTTGGCAGGTGGACGTGGACTTTAATGCTGAACACAGCCTCTATGATGGGATTAGAATAGGAAACTTAATTTGGCTGAAAACAGCGATCGATGTGTCGTCGGCGGTGAAGAGATATCTAAAATGTGGGGGATTGAAACAGTTGTTACGTAAGAACAGTGATGATTAGGGCAATGAAACTTGGCAGGTGGACGTGGACTTTAATGCTGAACACAGCCTCTATGATGGGATTAGAACAGGAAGCTTAGTTTGGTTGAAAACGGCGATCGATGTGTCGTCGGCGGTGAAGAGATATCTGTGTGGGGGATTGAAACAGTTGTTACGTAAGAACTGTGATGATTAGGGCGACGAAACTTGGCAGGTAGATGTGGCCGTTTATGTGGAACACATCCGCTATGATGGCGTTAGAACAGGAAGCATAGTTTGTTGGAAAATGTTTATAACTTAAGAACATATATTTACCTTTATTATTGAATGTGTTTAAGTTATTTCTTGATGTTATTTTTCGATTTAGATTAATTACACATAGAGAAATAAAGTTGTGATTTTGTTTGTGATATTTTCATTAATGATCAGGTAAAAATTTAATTTTTTTTCTCGATCGTTGCGCCGGACGCGGCTGACACCTAGCGACCTTGAAGGACAAGTGAGGCTAGAAGTCAGTGCTAACTTCACTGGGGTAAAAATATTATTATTTAAAAGTGCCTATCTCATCCATAGAAGTTTTCTAGAGTTATCTTGGAAGCAGATTAAATTCTAAGAAACAAAAGCACTGATTTACATTTATGGCAAATATCAGAGATAAATCTTTTAACTGTAATAAAGTTTCCTGGCATATACAAATAATATAACTTATCCTTTCTTAATTTCTTGACTCCATATCCTTTTGTGATGAAAGTATATTTTACATATCACATATAAAAATCTTACAAGGGGAGGTTCAGACATTCGGGTCACCGATTTTTTTGAAATTTGGCACACCATTTTAATAAATCATTAAATTATAAGTACCTAATTATTATTTTTTTACCTATTATTTATTTACCTACGAATTACGTATTTTATTTTAGAATTTATTATTACTTCGTTTAATTGTGACAGCCGCGCATTAAAATAGGTAAATTATTATTTTTTACCTATTATTTATTTACCTACGAATTACATATTCTGATTATTATTTTTTTACCTATTATTTATTTACCTACGAATTACATATTTCTTAGAATTTATTATTACTTCGTTTAATTGGGACAAAATGGATTAGTCCCGACGTGTCTCAATTAAGCGGAATCCATTGTACTTATAACTCTGAATAATTAGAGTCGGCTATTTGGCTCTATGACTCATTTAGTAAAATAATCCCTTACTATCTTGGAATAAAATCCTGCCAGTTTTTCAGGAAGGATCTGGGCCTAGAGCGTTGAATCTCATTCTTTAATCATCTGATTGATCCTATTATGGAATATGGCCAGCCAGTTATGGATTCTGTAAGCAGCCAGATATATGCTTGTGTGATTCGGCAGCGTAATTCAAACTGACATAACTTAATCTGAGTAACTTGAAATTTAATATAAACAGAGAGTAATTCCAGAATTAATCATCAGATATTGTTGAATGTTTAGTCCGAAATCGATTATTATCTTGATATGTACAGAATAAGCATGTATTGAACTTCATTAATTAAGATGTAAAAATATTTTTCGAACAGATTTTACAGTAATAAAGAAGATAAATATAAACAGAGAGTAATTCAAGATAGAATTAATCATCAGATATTGCTGAATGTTTAATCCGAAATCGATTATTATCTTGATATGTACAGAATAAGCATATATTGAACTTCATTAATTAAGATGTAAAAATATTTTTCGAACAGATTTTACAGTAATAAAGATTTGATTTTTGTGTGTGTGTTTTGAAAATAAATTTTTTATAAAATAACTCAAATCAATAACAAATATTTGATATTTAAATTTTAAACATTTTATATATTTATTAAAAGTTTTTTAATAATAATATTAGGTATTTCTGAGTACTCGCAGAGAATGTTGGATTTTGACAAGAATAGTAGTATTTGGAAGACCTAATAAAGAAATCTTACTCAAGCGAATTTTAAATATTTTTTAATCATTTTATATCTTTCAGAATAACTAATTGGTTCTTCAGATATATTTTAAATATAAGATTTGATTACAAGATATATCAGTTACAACCGAAGCATGGGCAATTTCAACAGCACCTCACTGTTAGTGACGTTCTACCAAGTAGAATTTTGAGTGAAACGGTTGTAATTAATTAAATTAAATCACTTCCGGAATTTCCCGGAATATTTTCCATTTTTTGGAGAATCTCAAAAATGACGTGAATTTGTTGCATAGTTCATTGAAAAAATTTTGCCTATGTAGAGAGTGACCTTATGATTAATATTACTTTTACTGTGATTTAAGATTTCTAGATTTGTATTTAACAATTAGATTAAAGGATAATCGAATAAATTCATTCACAAACACGAGAGTAAAAAAATTAAAAAAAATAAAAACATAATCAACTGGCGTATATTAATATCTTCATTAACATCAAAATCAAACTATTTGCATAAAATAGCAGCTGCACATTTAAAAAATAAACAGATGATTTGCATTAAATGAATTAAAAAAAGGATAACTAACAGATGTCCTATGTAGAAAATATCTTTTTCTTTATTGTCATGATGATTTGCATAGATGATGTGGTTAATGCTGATGAGGGAAATTTGGATAACGACTTTCAGCACAACAAAGATTATTTTTAACTGCTCATAAGTCATAAGTACAATCACAGCTATGATTAAATCAAATTCTAATTACTTTGATGTATTTAATTTTATTAAATTAACCAACATTTATAATTTCTTCTTGACGAAAGATATAAAGTTATTGCATCATTCAAGGTTTTTATACTTTTTTCAAATCTTATAACAAGTAAACCAGCGATCACGCAATTAAAAAAGCAAATCTCTAATCACTGCGCTACTGACACACTCGATGTCCAGTTAAATTTTAGATTATATGTACTTAATACGAAACTTCTCGTGCGATTTTCTCGACAATCCTGGAGTAGAACTCACACATTATATTGTCCTAGGGGACTACTACAGGTGTGCAAAATTTCGGTGACCCAATGTCTGAACCTCCCTTGTTAGTAATAAACTAGAAAATATTAATACAATTTATTAAACAGTATTTATAATATATTAGAGCACTCAACAAATTTAATCTATTCATTGTAGATTATTTTCTTCAAAAAATCAAAATCCATTTGTCGTACAGCACATAAATTTTCACTAGAATATTTTACTGTCGATTGTATAAAATATTAGAGGAATACCCATTGTTGACGAATACTCGATCATCTAAATTGCTGTATTTTATCATGTGATAAACTGGTCATTTTTGCTGTCAATTTCTGTGCAGAAATATTATTAATAGGCCTATGTAGTCGGCCGGATTGGCCGCGTGGAAACGCTTCGGCTTTCCACTCTGGAGGACCCGGATTCGAGTCTCGGGTCCCACCCCTTGAAAATATTTATCATGGGGTCCGGGCCCGGCCCGTCGATCCCCGTCCTCCACTATCCGGCTGACCCCTCCGTAGGGGTGGGAAGCCTGTGGAAGGGACGTCAGAAATAACTCAATATAAGTTTGTTTTTGGAACAACTTACTGAGTGTGGAGATAAGACGACGGCTAACATGGTGATGAAGAAGAAAATAATGAATGTTATATCATCATTAGAAAGCACTAAAATTTATTTGCCAATAAACGACGACGATAATGATTTGTTACTCTCTAACTTTTAAAATCTTATCATCTATACCTGACAGTAAATCACTATCATTGTTGTGGGTATTTCTACACAAAGGAAAATAGTCCCTATTAGTTAAATTTAATATTATTTCTACACAAAGGAAAATAGTCCCTATTAGTTAAATTTAATATTATCCTATAATTTGTTGTTTTGGGAAATAAAATATCGAAATTATAAAATTTGAGATGATTTTAAAATATATATTTTAAAATCACGTGACAAAATTTAACGAATTATTTTTGTTATTTACAAATCGCATATGAATAGTGTTTCCTTTGGTAGTTCGGCTGTCAGGTTATCTTGAAACAGACTGTAGTATGAACTACTTTTTCCGCGACGTTGGATAAACGGCGTAAACCGGTGTCAACACACACACACCACCTATAGATTGGGTGCGTTTTTAAAGTCAACATTCTCCACCAGTGATGTAAATCATAAAAACTGTTTGTAAATTCACCAGTGACGTCACTGATGTATTCAATACTAACTCACCACATCAACCATAGTATTTGTTCGATTGACGCTGGTGGACACAGACTAGGGCTCTAAATAAGAGGTATGCTCATCCGCCATTTTTGGTCTTCGCACATTCATCGCTTTTAATAAAAACAAGCATTTAACTTTTATAAGCATTCATTTCTTGCGCAATTCGTAAAGAAAATACTTATTATGTATTCTCTTATTGGTTATCCTGGTTTATATGTATAATTATCGAAATGATAAAGAAATATTAGTAATTTCGATAAAATACTGTTATTAATGTTATCAATAGTGTTTTAATTAATTTCGTATTTTAAGAAACCGAACTGATATTAGGTGATTGGTGCGTTTACATTTTAAAACTATTTATACGCTGAGTTATATATTTTCCTCTTTAAAATGATATATTTATAGAAATCAAAATCTCCTGTAAGAGGGCAACCCGCAAAGTATTTTGTAATCAGTATAGACCAGGGGTGGCCAACGGGTCAAGGCCACCCCTGATCTATACAGCAACTATTGACCAAAAATGGCGGCCGATGAGTATACCCCCTATCTAGAGCCTTACACAGACTTTGACGTCATTTGTTAAGATGGCTGCTTCCATGCGAAAAATAAATATAAAGATTAGAGAATCAGTTTATGTTCTGTCTGTTGATAGTTCTACAATAGATATTTTTTTGCGTATGTCGGTATTAAAAAATTGACTAGCAGCAGAAGATAAAATAACATCCAAATAGTCAGCCATCTTGATGTGCAAGTGTTAAATTTAAAAACAGACTCTTTAGCACCCACCAATAGATTGTTATGACGTTATTTTAGATGTACATCAGTGGTGGAGAATGTTGAATTTAAAAACGCACCCATTGCGATGACTGTGTTGTCTGATGAGCTCAACTCTGGTTTGTTGAATTTTGGAACGGTTTGGAGATTTTTTATTCATCATTGATTAGTCTGTTGAGGCTTGGAACGCACCCTATCTGTTTCGGCGTACCGTTGACTGATAAAAACAGTCTTTTATCGTTGCTCTTTCGGGACGAGCCAATTCAACCCATATTTTTATTTTTTTGTTAACATAGTATTCTTCCTGAATGGAAAGTGGCGTCAAGTGACGGGCGAAAGAAGCCCTTCCACAGACTGCCCACCCCTGCGGAAGGGTCAGCCAGATTGTGGAGGACGGCAGGGCCCGGATCCCATGATAAATATTCTCAAGGGGTGGGACCCGAGACTCGAATCCGGGTCCTCAAGAGTGGAAAACCGAAGCGTTTCGACGCGGCCAACTCCACACACATTAAAATTCACCGTCAGCGGTTTAATGTAACAGATGATCTTTATTATAAATAGAAATAATTTATGAGAATAGAATTTACAATAATACATTATCTAGTGTCGGCGGTTCGAACTACCCTTGAGTTGCTGAAGGAACTACCAATAACTTTGCGAAACGATAAGATTTTTTCATTTAGTTATCGGAGCTGAGTCGTAGCTGTGCAGAAACTGTCTATTGTTTCATTCTCTAGAAACTACAGTGAGAAAAACATGCGGATATATAAGATCATCATGCGCGAACCATACTGATATACAGTAGAGCGTCGATTAACTGGAACATCGCTTATCCGAACGTAATTTTCAATTGAGATACGCAACAAGTCTCCGCCAATACTCCCACTCTACACATTGTAGAATGGGGGAATCTGAGCTTGTTATGCACGTTGACTGTATTGTTTTTATAATTTAGTTTGTATCGAATATTAAGCGGAGACCTGTTGCATATCACAACTGAAAATTACGTAGCCCTTATAGCCTATTCACACTACGCAATATAAACCAGCTCAAATTATCGAATTTGTTTAATCTCATAAATGTGAACGGAACAAGGGTAGCCAAACTCGTTTGAAACGTCACGCACTAGTGCATATTGGTTTAGGTTGAACGAGTACAATAAAACATATTTGAAATTTGTTTTGTATTTTTTTCCCCTTATTTTCCTATCAGATCGATTATCCGGAAAAATAGTTTATCTGAATACCCTTGGTCCCAGTTAGTTCGGATAATCGACGCTCTACTGTATTATAAATTGTAAAACGATTATGAAAATTCGATATGAATGTTGCATATTAATAGCATGTATTATACTGTGTTAATACTAAGTATAATGCAACAGATATCGTGAACTTGTAGAATAATTGTTAATTCTACAAGTTCATGAAATTTCAAAATTGAAATTTTAATCAGTTTCTCCAAACCAGACATACATAGTTGACTTTAAGATGTATTGTACTGTAGTATACCTAGTTCTGATGTATTTTTTTCATATTCGTCATGTAAATGAATAACGTGCATGATTCTTATTCATTAAATTTTATTAAGGGAATTAATTTTTATTTATTTAAAATACAAATAAACATGAAATTTCAATCAATAGTTTCTCTTTTAAGCTTTTCTAAATCAACTTCTGGAAATTTTTCTTTAAGTGCTTCTTCATCCATATCGGGAAATTCTTTCCAAAGTTCTCTAATTTTCCGTCTCATCATTCTAATTTCTTTTATTTTTTGACGCTTTTCTTTCTCTCGTAACTGATATTGGAATTTTTCTACGTCTTTATCAAATTCATGATATTCTGCATTAGTCAGAGATTGTTGATTACTGTATGATTCTGGCACAATATTATCTAGCATTGATTTAATGTAATTTTCTTCTTCAGAATCTTTCATTGATTCAGGTAAAACATGTTCTGAATAATCATATCTACAAGAGAAAGTTTTTATTACTTAATATTAAATATAAAAATAGTTTTAAATTAATTCATATTCCAATATCAACTAATTTAAACTTTTTTTTTCAATTCTAGAAATTTAAACAATTCATATGCACTAAAAATGAAGGATATCATTGCATATTACATATTAATTGATATTTATCATACTTCCTCACAATCTTTTCCTAAAAAATACAAACTAATTATAAAAATCCTATAAATATCAAAATAACTGAGGAAAGGAAATTATGAGAAAAATTCTGCTTTTCCTATTTTTATTTTAATTAAATATTATGATAATAAGAATATGCAAATTTTAATCTATATAAAACTGGTTACAAGTACTCCTCACTTAACGACTGAATTCCATTCCCATGACTTGGATGGTAAGAGATTGTTCTGGTTAATGAATGTCTTGTTTAATTATATTGTTATAAAAAAGCTTTGTAATGAACTAGAACAACAATTTTTGAAAATGTCAAATTAAAAAAGCACTGCCATTTGTTTGACAATGTGGTTATTAGATAAAAAAGAATTATATTTAGATCAAGATTGTTGCAACTTTGGTCATTTTAGTGAAATTATTATAAAAATGATTAGCAAAATATTTGTTGAAGTGTGAACAAACAATTATTGTAAAAAAAGAATGACAATATAGGAAAAAAAATTGTAAATAGTAGAAAACTGAAAATTTTGCAGAAATAAATTATCTAATTTGTTTGGTCATTTTGTTTTGTCATAATTCATAGAACTTATTTTTTTGAATAATAACAAATTATTATTAGATTATCAAATCATCCAAATCTGAAATATTTACATTTCCGAAAATGCCAAGGAAAGATGATATTCTGTTTGGATAAACTGCTCTGATGCTTTGATCCACTAGTGATGATGTCATAACCCAGTGAGAAGGCCTCTCTTTCAAAGGTTAGTAAAAACCAAATATTTGTTTTGGTTTGTTATATGGACATCACAAATCTGCCTATGACATAACATGACAGGTCTACAATAATAATCTTTAAAATTGCAATTAAAAGGAATGATTTCTGTTGATTTTGCAATTTATTGATCTAAGTATTATTCTAGGTTCAAATGCCTACTTTATGTATTATTTTGTGATTAAATTCAGATAATTTTCTTTTTGAAATATAAAGTTAGTAGATGTGATGTGGATAAACTACAACTTATTTGCTTTAATTTTATTTTTTGCATATTAATTAGACTTAATTTTAATTAATTGCAGGTATGCAAATACAGATGGAAATTGAAATGTCTGGCACTCAAGGGATTAATTGCAAAAAAATAAATCTAAACATTTGTAACTAGGAATTTTAAACCATGTACATAGCTATATAATACAATATGACTGAGTGTGTAGCAGAAATTCCATCATCTACTACAAAATTGAAAAATTCAAAATGGCAGACAGAAAAGCAATAGTAGTGCCATCTGGGCACTATGGTTTTGCCACCACATTATATAAATAATTTCCATTCCTGGATTATTTAGTGCAGGAATGGAAATAATTTTCATGCTTAAGATAGTAGTTCATATGCATAGAAACATCTACTTATCTGTCAATAATAATGAAGAATAAAAATTGAAGAATAATAAATTCCTTAACCTTTATATGACAAATAATTTCATCATTATAATAATTTGCTTGATTTTACAGACCATGTTTTCATTTCCTTAGATAAATCATTATTTAATCATAAATTATTGATTTTATTGTCCTTTATATAATTTTATTATGGTTGAATTTCATTTATTTTGTTGTGAACAGAACTTCTGAATTTAAGATTATGTCTATGGGAAATTGATTTTGGTTTACAAGTTCTTATTTTACAAGTTCACTCCAGGAATGAATTAACACACAAAATCATAAGTTGTATACTTATAATGAATTTTTATTAGATAAAAAAAGAATTTCTCGCCTACCTATATTCCCGACCTATTTCATCTCTTCTCATTTCCCATGGTCTTTCACCAGTTTCTCCAGTTTCTAATTGGTAATAGGCTCTATTACGTTCTCTAATTACTTCTTCGAGATTTTCCATACTTTCTTCTACCTGAAAAAATGAACACAGACATATTAAATAAATATAATCATCATATAATTGCACCTTTTTTTGAAGTTCAAATAACAATTAATAAGATTTTATCACAATTAGTTCAGATCGATTTTAATGCATCAAAAAATTCATCTCAAAGAAATTTAACTTACGAACTACTGTTAGAATGTCAATGCAAGAAATGTTTATCATTGATGAACAATTTAGAAAGTGGTGTGGGATTGCAGAGTAGATCTGTTTTATCATGGCATTTTAGAAATTAGATTTGTGCAATATTGCTGATGTATGAGTTACTATTACACCAGTTTCATTCTAAGTTATTGCTAATAAATATTGTTAGATGACTGTTTGCCAGAATAACAATGCCATCTACTGACATCTATAGTATATAGAGAATATATCAGACGACGATTAGTCCTTAATCACTCCCAAAAATCCCATCTTCACCCAATGGTCAGAGACAATAAAGCTGTTAAAAAATTATGTAGCCAAAATAGGAAGGTCCTAAATTTTTTCTAAGGATGTATCTGTTGATTTAGATATTTAAATTTAGTGACACACAAAAAAAAGCAGTCATATAGGCTAAAAAGTTCATATATATCTGCATAAGATTGGGCACAAAAATTCCATTTCTGGAATATTTGAGTCCAAACATGGGACCTGTTTAGCAGATAAATCAATACACTGTTTATGTACATTGTAAAGCTATTTTAAAAGAAACTGTTAATAATTGTAAAATACTATTATTTTTTCCATACAAAGATTAAATAAAAACAAATATAAAATACTTCAATCGTTTTTGTTTTCATTTTGCAGGATTTTTTTTTGCCTCATTTTGTTTTTATCCTTATTAAAAAGCATAAAAACAAAATGAGGCAAACAGGTCTTTTTTAACTAAACATTTTTCAGAATCTTGAGAATTTCTGAAAGGGAATCTTGAATCTAAAGAAAGCATAAAGTTTGGGAAAACACAATCACTACTAATATGAATTCACAAATAAGAAAATAAATAAAAAAAAAAAGCTCTAAAAAATTTTTGATATAAAAACAATATTTTAAAGTTTGAATTAATAACATTTTCTTTAAATTGCATTTTTCATTATTTCATAAAATTTACATTCAGAGTTTTGTAAGTGAAATTTATTTTTTAAGAGTTGAAATATAATTTAAATAATTAAAATATGAAAAAAGTATAGAATTGTGATCTGAGAGAAATATTTTTAAAGTATTTTACAATATATTGTATATGCCTATTAACTGTTAACAATGAAATAACAAATTCAGATTTTACATTTAAATTTTACTGTACATTTATATAGTATGTTCTCAATAGTTGCTATGTCTATGTTATCCAAATATAATTTTGTTTTAAATTTTTAAGTAAAATACAGAATTGATTGTTTTAATGAAGATTAATGCTGCATATTGTACATGAAATTAGAGTAGATCCTTGTTTACTATCAAGATTAGGTTCCTGAAAATTGTGCTTTTAATTGAAATAATGTTAATCAAAGCCAAAATCCCTTATATACAGTTTTACAAGCACTAATAAGCAGCAGAGACACTTTTAAACAACGAATCTTTTACTGAATGAACGTCTTCGGATCTTTAAAGCCATCTTCAGGTTCATATATACAAGCTCTCTCATACGAGAAAGCTTGTATGTATGAACCTGAAGATGGCTTTAAAGATCTGAAAACGTTCGTTCAGTAAAAGATTCGTTGTTTAAAAGTGTCTCTGCTGCTTATTAGTGCTTGTAAAACTGTATATATGTTTATAGGAGTTTAAGCAGTTGCTATTGAGTAAACAAAAATCCCTTATGCCTAATGTTTTAAACTGAGTTTATATTCTTAAAATTCTTTCTGGTTGATACTAAAATAAATAGTATTTGATATATTTAGTAATTTTTCTAATCTAAATATTACTGAACTTTTCAATAACAAAATGAAATGAAACAAAAGCATGATTTAATTATAAAATGTTACATAGCCATTATATATCTTACTTTACAAGTAATGGAAATTATTCTCTAATAAAACACAATTTAGAAAGCTATGGTTAGCTTTTTAATGCCAGTTCATTGAATTTCAGAATCATTCACTAATCATTTAAGAGCTGTGCCATTACATCACAGGTTACTAATAATTACTTGTGAAAGCCTATTGAATTGTATAGGACAGGAAATGATGCACCTGGGACAGATCCCTTATATAAATTTTCTAGGGAGTGATTTCCTAATTCATCTAATTTGAAAGCCATCATCAAGAAGGATTTATCAGATTCCAAGATGATGGGGAATGAAGTCAAATGTTTTACAAGAGAAGATCTTAAGCAGAGTGATGGTATTCCTTCAGAAAATAAGTGTTAATCAAATTATAATAAATGTCAGAAAATCAAATTATAATAAATGTCAGAAATCCCTCTTCTTTAGATAAATTAATTTCTTCTTAATAATTATTCAAAATGTGATTAAGTTTATACAGTATGTCCTATAAAATATATTTCATTCAATTTCCATATATAATTAAACTATTGTATTACTTCGAATTTAAGCTGCACTTTTTATTCAAATTTTTAAATCGTAAAATTTGGGTGTGGCTTAAATTCAAAGCGAATATTTTAACAATCTTATTTTTCCCCACTCTCCAACGTTCAGGCTTTTGCTTTATGCTCTACACATAATAACAGTTTATTTGGTGGTCCCCCTTTCGTACTTTTCTGGTTTATTCCAGTTGCTGTTTGATAGTAGCTTATAGATGATTTCTGAAGATTCTTAGTTTCCAAAAATATATATAATTTTTGGAAATTAAGAATCTTCAGAAATCTCATGAACTCTCTTTTTATCACTTGTCATTTAAAATATTAAAACTTAGAAGAAAATGTTATATAATATTGTACATTACAAATTCTAAAATAATCTTGTTTTATAAATAATTAAATGTTTAATCTCAAAAATTGATTAATTAATGGATGACAACAGGAAAGATTTTAGAGAATTAGAATAATAATAAAAATTTTTAAGAAATAAAAGATTCTGTCATGAAAATGAAGATTATTCAAGAATGTTAGAAATTAATCTGAAATTCATTTTATTAGAACTTAAGTATTCTAGGTGCATTAAATGTATAAACAGGCAATCAATTTGGGCTGAGAAGTTTTAAATATTTTTCAGTAATTAGTTAAACACTACTAAATAAGAGTTTATTCTTGCATAAAGACTAGTTTGATTATATTTAAGAATTTCTTTATTAATTTTACTAATTAATCATCATTTTTATAGCACAGTAACTTTTTTCTAATGCATTTTATATGACTAAGAATTGATAATGGTATTTTAGTATATTTTTTGTGAAATTTAAAAATTAAAATTGAAAGGAAATCTTTTTAAATAAAAAAAATTAATAATATTTTAAATAAATAAAATTAATTTAATATAAATATAAAAATTTTTTTATTATAATAAAAATATTAATTAAATATATATATATTTTATATATTAAAGCATTTAATACAATTTTTGAAACTTAAAAAAAGTTCATTTAAAATGGAAAAAAACTGTATAAACTATATTTATATTATTGCATTTCCAAATGCCAATTTATTGCTACTGTCAGATAACAAAATCTTTTTACTAAAGATTTATTTTGTATATTATAATAACTAAAAAAATAAATTATTTATTGCAATACTTTATCTATTCTTTCTGGACTAGGAAATAATTCACTTTCAGTCTTTGCAGCTTGTTGCATGGTTAACAACATATTTTTTTCTTTTAAAAGGATAAACCTAAAACAGAAATATTTATTTATTAATAAATGTTTTAATAAATATTTTACTTTAAAATTTTTTATATAAAATTATAAACAAAGACAATTTAATACATACTGATTTTTTGTAAAATGTATTTTTAAAAAATTCACATAATCTGTTAATATCAAGCTACTATTCTATTATATATGCAGTTCTTTAATATAAATTGGCTAACAATTCATAACTTAGCAGTTGTGATAGGGATGATAAAGAGAATTATATCACAGTTAAAAATGCCTCTCTTTCAATAAACTTTATAAGTGCCTAATATAAGCTTTAATTAAATATTAAACTTAAGGCAAATTATTTAAGTTATAGCTGTAAATACATTAAATATATAATATATATTAAAAGGTGGATGCTGCTTTTGGTTCAGGATTAATCTTTAGAATAAAATAAGACAATCTGAAAGAAATTTTTGATTGGAGAATTAATTGAATAATAAAACAATATCTAATTTTGTGAGTTTGATTGAAATATTTCAATTTGTATAAAGTGAAAATGTTAAAAATACAGTTTGTTATAGTTTTTCTTAGTATTTTTTATATATCAAAATATGATTAACCAGAAACTAAACTGATAGCATCGGAAGTCAGTATTGAATCTATGGGAATGTTGTATTACCAACTTTTGTGACAATATTAATGTGAACGGAACAGTCAAATTCAATGTAAAAGGTAATAATGCTGTTTATTTTTATGTAATTGTGCTTCTGGGTTTTCAGTTTTCAATTTCGAATAAACATTCAATGCAATTTGCTTTGAGAGCTAATCATGCAGCCTTTTGAGAATGATTTAAAATTACAACTCTCTGACAATTTAGAACACAGAATCGACTGGAATACGCAAACATCATTGGGCATCTGATCATCATACATATTATAGACATGCAGATAATTTAATACATTTTAAAATCATGTTAATATTGTAATTTTATTTGAAGCTTATAGCTTATTTGTCAAAATTATCATTATTTTTTTGCCAATTTACTGTAGCATCACAAATAATTTAGTGGACTATATCATTGGCATAGTGATATAAGTGAACTTCATAAACAAAAATGATATACTGCCTTCTTTTCCTTTTATAACACAGTTTCAAATCAAGCACACTTGGCAGTGAGAAATAAATAAAAATTTAATTAATAAACAAAAGTACTTTCGGTAATTATGTTTACCATCATCAGTCGTACATTCGATTAAGAATAGAACAGAGGAATAACAATGTCTGCTGAGCCAACAGTATGAACCTAGACATTGTTAGAAAGTATAGTAACTTCAAGAGAAAACTTGTAAGAGCTAAGGAAACAATGATTCATATATTTATATAACTCCTTTAATATTTAAACTTATTTTCAAATTGTTATTCCTCTGTTCTATACTTAATCGAATGTACGATGGTGATGATGATGATGATGATGATGGTAAACATAATTACCGAAAGTACTTTTGTTTATTAATTAAAATTTTTATTTATTTCTCACTGCCAAGTGTGCTTGATTTGAAACTGTGTTATAAGTGAACTTCAACTCCCATAAACACAAACTGACTTGAGAGAGCTGTCATCAAGTATAGTTAATTAGATTTTTGATATATGGATATTTAGCATATATTTGTTTTTTTGTTATTTTTGAAATAACAAAATAACAATATGAAGAAAAACAATGGAAAATTGTTATTGTTAATTTCTCTTCTTGTATAATTTTATATAAATTTAAATATTAGACTGAAATAGATCATAAAATCAGTTGTATTTTTATAGCATGGAACATTGTAATCATATCAGTTGTGGAATTTGTTGAAGTTAGCTTGTACATGATGACCATATTTAAAAAAGGTGGTGTTCAGAACTTGATAGAATCTGTTGGACCAAACAGCCAAATTTGATGTACATACTTTCCACACTATAGGAATTTGATCTGGATAAAGAAAATATATAGTTCTGAAATGAAGAAAATGCTTCTGTATGCAGGGCTAATATGCAAATTCACACTCACAAGTAATAAATTATGCAAATTTCAGTCAATTGACATCTTAAAATTTGCAAATATAAGCCTGTACAGGAGTGGCATGGGTCTGATATGACCAACTAGACATTGACATGATGATTACTTTATACCAGCACTTCTCAAACTATGGGTCGCGACCCCAAATGGGGTCGCAAAAATTAAATTCAAACACTTGAATTTCAGTTTACATGTAATTTCACAAATGTCCAATATTAACATTTGGACTATTTTCAGTGTAGTTGGCTGATTGTGTTCATTTTAATAAGTGTGTAAGCTGTGGTTGGTTGATTGTGTTCATCTTAACAAGTGTGTAAATGACTTAACTAACGTCCAATATTTAACGTATGACAACATATGTATTTTCAATGTAGTTCGTGGTTGTGTTCATCTTAATAAGTGTGTAAATGACTTATATACTTGTACGTTATTGTTCATCTTAATAAGTGTGTAAATGATTTATGTACTTGTATGTTTTTTGATTGTGTTCATTTTAATTAAGTGTGTAAATGATTTATATACCTGTATGTTTTATTTCATATTTAAATATGTGTATAAATGATTTATGTATTTGTATGTTTTATTTCATATTTAATACTTGGGACTCGCGAAAAATCTCGAATGAAAAATGGGGTCACGAATGAAAAAAGTTTGAGAAGCGCTGCTTTATACAATGCTCTTTTATGTGATTATGATTTACTTGCAAGGCTTTATCATCAAAATAATAGTAATGTTTCTGTTGCACTTTGGTTATTCTGGGCAATGAAGGACTTATGGAAAGGCCCGATAATTATTATGAATTTGCGAAAAATGATCTCACACTTTGAAAAACTGGATCTTTACAAATGTAACTAGGATGAGGATACAAATTACTATTAAATGAAGAATTTGAACATATTGCAACTGCTGCAGTGGAAACTATGGATGTTGCACATGGATGTAATAATGCTCGGGCAATATCCAGGCAATAGGACATACCTTATTCAACTGTGTGGAAAAGCTTGTACAAAGTGCTGAAATTTTTCCCTTACAAGATGACCCAAGTCCAGCAACTCCTTCTAAACAGTGCAGAAACTTGCTTGCACTTTTCTCATCTGTTCCTAGCTTGGACAGAAATGGACAATGCATGGCCTTGGAACATCTAATGGTGTGATGAGGCCCATTTTATCTCAATGGCTCTGTCAATATACCCAACTGTCAAATCTGGCTACTGAGAACTCTTATTCATTTGAACAGATTCCCTTGCATCCACTGAAAGTCAGTGTGGTTTGGCTTTACTGTCTCGTTCATAATTGGTCTGTACTTTTTCGAAGAATCCAAACCAACAGGGCCAGTGACTTGTTCAGTCATTGCAGGGAGATATTGACAAATACTGTTCAATTTTGTTATTCCACAACTCCAACAGTGCGGATGTCTCAACATGACCGTATTTATGCAGGATGGAGCATCCATTACATAGGATTGACAATGCAGCAAGTCCTATAATAGCATTTTACCAAAGACTGAATAATTAGTCAAGCATTCTTTATAAAAAGGCCAACCCATTCGCTTGATCTCAGTCTATGCGACTTCTATTTGTGGGATATTTAAAAACTTGGCTTACCAAAGACACACAGGCAATTAGCAACTTTGAAAGTCCAAATAATACTTCACCTGAGGCAAATCTGCAGAGATTTGCTGTATTCCACAGTGGAAAATGCAGTTCATAGAATGCAATTTTTAGAAAATGTGCAAGGGCAACATATTGAACCATATTTGTAATTGAGTCAGAATTATGGCCACCCTGTATTATAAATATATATTAACACCCTGTATTATAAAATATAAAACACATTATGATTGATGATAAATTATTAAATAACTTTTTCTTTCTTTTAATTAATTCTTTGAGTATTAACATAATAAATAAACAAAATATTAAAAACAGTTTAAATTACCAAAGCTTGTGGAGATCAGAGTTGCTTTTAATTCTCAATTCATCTTTCCTCCATGATCGTCCTATTAAATTAACACGAGAATCTTAAATATCTAATAATTTTAAAATATATCAAAAATAATATAGTGACAATAAAAATAGATTTGTAATATGTATTTGTAATCAAAGTTTAAATAATTTAAATTTTTTATACACTCAGAACCTATTTAATGTTGTTTCGGTTTGCATTTTTCCAAAATTGCATTGTTAAATAATTAAGACAGTATATTATTTTGAGTCATAAAATTCCACATTTGTATTATTTGGGGAATCATTTTTCCTTTGATATCAAAGGAACTTGCATTACATAGTTCAATTACTGCTCCTAGTACATTTATACATACAGATATGTAGTGTCACAATATTTAAATACAAATGAAATCCTTTTAAGGAATAAAATATCAGCTCCAATTAAGTGAAAAACAAAATATATATTTACTAGAAATTACCTGCTCATATAAATGACTGGAAATATAATCATGTGATTTAATCTAATAATACCATACATAACAACAAAAACACCTTCGAACTTGTGTAGGAAATCCAAGAGGGAATTGTAAAATGGCATCCATTATTATGTTACAGTGCTACCTGCAAATTCTGGGTATGGGTATCATATTTCCAGAGTCGAAAATTTGCCCTCTTTATAGTGCACCTCCTAATTTGGAGGTGCTGAGTCCAAAAATGTAGTTATTATTTACTGCTGAGGCCCTGTTATGATGGAGCTTATCAGTCAAATTTTTCAAGTAATTTTAGTAAATAATTTCGAAATTCTAATGAATTTTGACGTGGTTTTACATTTCAAATTGAATGCAACCATTTTCGTTTACCTATGACCTACCTTTATGAAATTATGCGATTTTTTTCATTTTTACTGTTTTTATCACTCCTGATAAATTGCCGGTAGGAGACAAAATTACCTAGCATTCTTTTTGGATTTCGTATTTGAAAGAAAACAGAGGCATTTCATTGAAAATTTGCTTATTACATTATATTTTATTACATTTAGTATTTATGATATCAGAGATATATACAGTAATTTAGGATTACTGTCATACAATGCTGAAATAAAATGTGACTTGCCATTACATTATCCTGATATGTGTACTGGCTAAATTAACGTTAACTGAAATCTCAGGATCAAAATACTTCTGATATTGTTGAGCCCCACCAAGCTTCCATGATGAACTGGTGGTTGATTTAGATTTTGAAAGCGGCCCATCTTCTGGGTCCATTACTGCCACAGTAGCATCAACTACTGTAAACAGAAATTCCAGTAAGGTTTTATATATTTTTTTTTTTAGTTGTTATAACATTATTTTTAAAACTTGTAACATTTATAGAAAAAAGAAGAAAAGAAGATATAGCTGACATTCTTCATGTAGCAGAAGAGGAGAAAATATCATGTTTTAGTAGAATAGCTTCTGCATTAGAAACCAGAGCAGAAGTTTCAATTAAACATTTAGAATTGATGGAACGTAAAGTAGCTGCTTTAGAAAGAAAAAGCTGTTTACGTTCAGAAAGGCTGGAACAGCCATTCTGAACGTACATCTGGTACAGAAAGGCTGGTTGCAGCCATTGAAAACCTTACATTTATGGAAAAAAACTGTAGTTATAAATTGTGATTAAAATGATTGCATATATTTCTTTAATAAAATTTTATTTATTTTTTTGTGCTACACATTTAGAGTTTCTATGAAGGAAATTTCAAAATGAATGTTTTTTAATATTCAAAAAATGATTGAAGATAGTTTAGAAAAAAAAAAAAATTATTTAACATCTCTTTATTTTATTTAAAATATAGTTACTAAGTGATTTTAAATCTCAAAGTCTCTTAATATTAAAATCATGTAGTTGCAAAAAAATGTGATCTTAACAACTGCATCTGTATTTGCTTCCCTCTTCTCAGCAATGCTTGATCTTCCTGATATTCATTAGGCAAAGAAGAACTGCTGCTTGTGATGATATCATGTATATCTGACTCATCATAATCAGTTAATACTTTATTCTTTATGCACGTTATGCAATACAGCACATGCATTTATGTAGGGGTCGGCGAAAACCCCCCTCTATGTGTCATCTTTAAGACGAAGAATGTGATGACGCTGTTGAAATAACAGGATGTAATTGATATCATTATTGTCTTTTTCGAGGTAATAAATTTAAGATAGTTTATTCAGATGTCTTTGTAAGTAAAGTCCAAGATTCGACATCTGAACTGTTTGGAACTATCTAGAAATGATGTAATGTAACCCCTGCCTGGGAAAGGTGAGGAAGAGGTTACAGGAATAATATAGTGAGGACGACGCAAGTCGAGGCTTTTTGGATTCTGTGTCTTGATTTGTTGGTTTGTTCTCTAGCTCTGTATACCTGTTAATATATTTTCCGATTTGTCTACTACTACAACTGTCTGGAATACTCTTTCAGTGATCCATCCAACATTTACTAAGTGAATCTTCAAGGAAGATACTTGGTGAATTTTATTTGTGGTATTTATCAAGAGACTAAAGACTGTTGTATAGAGACTAAAGACTGTTCGTGTAAAATTTTCAAGTCATCTCCGAGAATCTTCGAAAGTGAAGTTCGTGTGTAAACAGGTATCTATCTCTCATTGTCGGTATTCAAAAGTTGTAAATAGAAGTCTCTCTTATGTTTTTTTTTGTAATAATAAAGAAGCTGTTGAATTTACATTCAATGTTGTTCTCCATTTCTCGCTGAGACGCCTCTGACAGTCATCCTTACTCGCGCGTCTAACCTGAACTGCTCGTAGGTTGCAAGACCTGTTGTTTTCCGCATTTCCATTTCCTTCCGCCCGGAATTCCACATTTATAATAAATCCAGCAGTATAAGGACTATAATTTAATACTCTATGCTTATGAAGACATCTAAACCTCCCTTTCAGCACATCATTGCATTTTTCAATAATAATCCTTGTAGCAGTGTGGCTGCTGTTATATTTCCCTTCACTAGGATTTTGTGGGTTCAATATTGGGGTCATTAGCCATGGCTGTAATGGATAACAACTATCACCTGCAAGAAAAATAATCTCTTCAAATTTCTCTTACTCAAATAATACTTTTAATTAAATTTCAATATACAAATCATGATGATACTAATTAATTTCATAAAATCAATAAATTAAAATTTATTTTTTTTTGCTGGGTATTAAATTGTTTTTATAAAGATAAAATAGTTATTTAGTTACATTGAAAACTATATTAATAAAAACAATTATATTATGATG
Organism: Olivierus martensii; assembly: GCA_000484575.1. NCBI lineage: Eukaryota > Metazoa > Arthropoda > Arachnida > Scorpiones > Buthidae > Olivierus > Olivierus martensii. Next base: position 20,499 of record AYEL01062965.1, read on the forward strand.
ATGATGATGAGAGTAATTTTTAAATTAAAAATTAACTCACTAATTATCCAACCACTATCGCATGTATCAATTTTTTTTATTCAGAAATGCCTTGTGAAGTTTAGATGTTTTCCATATATGGGAATCATGTGTTGATCCAGGGAATTTAACATTTAGTATATTCATATCTGGATCACATACCTATAAAATATATTATCTATTTTCATTATAAACTGTTTACATTGGATTTAGAAAATCTATTTCTAAAATTCTTTTTAAGTATTATTTAATAATTTACGTCTTACCAATTGGACATTGATTGAGTGGCATCCTTTTCTATTTATATAAGTATGCTCCTTATGTATTGGATCATTTTGTGAAGGTGCAATTATGGGAATGTGTGTCCCATCAATTGCACCTATTACCCCAGGAAAACCACCCAATGCCATAAACTTTCTTTTCATTTCAGACATTTCTTCCACTGATGATAGAAATTTTATCCATTTGTGCAACAACGCTTTATTTACACAGCTTTGCTCACAGCTGTTATGCAGCGACTTACAGATGACCGAGAAATTTTTAATGTTCTGTCTTGGGCAATAGACATTTGGTATGATCCAGCTGCAAAAAATCTTAATGATATTAAGACCTAATAATATAAATATTTTTAAATGAATATTTTATTTCATATAGATTGTAATAAGAATTAAAGAAATAAAACAGTCATATTTGATGATGATATAGACTTTTATTAGTGATATTTTAAGTTTTATAATTTATCTTAAGCGATATAAATCTTTATTTTAAATTTTTGTATTAAAACTACAAAAAACAAAAAAATATTGATATAACAGTAATAACTAATATATTGTATATTACAATATTTATTACATTAACATAATTTTAATTTGTAAACATATGAAATAATACTTACTTTCAATTCCACAGATAAAATATTCCTTCGAAAGCAGCGTGGTTCCAAGTAAGTTCACAAATCCTCATATAAATTGCAAACTAATTTTTTTGGAAGTCTATATAGGTCTATAAACTGATTATTTGATAAATCAAAAGCATTATCTCTTATTTTGAATTGAGATTCACGATATATTTTGCCATATGCTTCTTTTTCTGCTGCTTCAATAAGGTGTAACATTCGATAGTAGTGAGCCATCATATTACACTTATCGCTCGAAAAGCCTTGACTATTACTTCAACCCAGTAGACAGAACAGCACTAGATATCGATGGTCAGTATTGACACTAATGTATCGATTCGATAGAAAACTAGTGCTCAGAACAGCAACCCTTGTTAAGTGTAACGATTGTGACGTAACTGTTGACTTTAATCGAACTCGATAGCTTAGCGATTGGCTCAGCACAGACCCTCATATTTTGTATAAATAAAGTTCTTATACATGAAAAATATATATTTATTATGGTGTAATAATTTTTAATATAATTATACAAATCTTACAAAAAAATTGAAAAATAGAATATATATTTTATATAACATAATATTTAATGCGATGGGTGGGTTTGTTTTCAAAACAAATTCTTTCAAATTGGGATGTCACTGAAGCTTTCGCTACTTGTAACTTTTTTCAATCACTAAACAAGATCGATATTTTGCCTTTAATACAGCTACAGCATAAAGTTTCTGTACAGAACTTAAACACTTACTGCTTTCTTCAGTATTTGATTAACTTTTAAACTAATTTTAACACTAATAAGCAGTCCAATATTTTCCTAATAAACACTTTAATACAAGTAACGTTTTTGGCTTTTAAGCCATCTTCAACTCTTATAAACGATTTAAGTTATTTATTATTTAATTAACTTAAATGGTTTGTAAGATTTGAAAATGGCTTAAAAGCCAAAAACTCATACTCGTATGAGTTTTTGGCTTTACTCGTATTAAAGTGTTTTATTAAAAAAATATTGGACTGCTTATTAGTGCTTAAAATTAGTTTAAAAGTTAATTAAAGAAACTTTCTGGTTACACGGATATATGTACTACATTTATAATCCATTTGCTGATTCATTTTTTTCAACACCAATTTTAATTTATTTTTTGTTTGTATCAAAAATGATGTGTTTGTTAAGAATTATAAACACAACATTTTTGAGTTACAATAGATTACACAGTTTGGAAATACTGTATTATGGTATAAATAATTATATTTATATTAATGCTTTTGAAATGCTTTAATATCAATAGGTAAAACAACTAGCTTTTTAGTATCCAAGAACAAATCAGAAATTATACATTGGAATTAATGGAAAATGAATTTTTACTTTAATTCCAATGTATAATTTTTACTTTAATTTTTACTGTTCATTATCTTCATTCATGGATTCTTGTATATTAATTTTTATTGAAAAGATACATTTTTTGTAAGGTCACAAATATAAACTATCTTTTTATGTTGCAATTCACAGTCTAAATCAAATGGTGTAATTCAACAAATGAATGCAATTCTTACAAAGCACCAAGAGGTCAAACAGCAAATCAAATGATTTGTTTTCAGAAAATGTTGGTGAATATGAAAGTAAAATGATTCTAATTTACAAGCTGGTCTTGATTTGTATGATTTGCCAATTGACACTTGGCTGGTGAAATGGCCGTATACTTTTGTTTAGAATTAATGGGGTGAGAAAAATATTTTTTTATTTACTTTTTATGAAAAATATCAGGAAAAACTTTTACATCAGCATTTATTTCAAATTGTAATGTGGAGATTGGCACTCTGGATGTAATTAAGAAATAAGTCACAATTAGGTCAAACAAAACAGAAATGAAATACATGCAAAAAAAAAAAAAAAAAAAAAAAAAAAAAAAAAAAAAAAAAAAAAAAAAAAAAAAAAAAAAAAAAAAAAAAAAAAAAAAAAAAAAAAAAAAAAAAAAAAAAAAAGAAATAATAAGACATTATAGATGGTATTTCGATCAGCTCGCGAAGTTTGTCCACAATAACAATAAATCGCTGAGAATGTTTATCTCAGGTGTCCGCCAAATAGTTGTGAATCAGACACCTGCTCGGCAAATGTTCGAGAAATAAACATCTTGGTTATCAGCCCTGGAATAAGGGTAAAAAAGGGTACGGATATTTATGAACTGATGCACCTTCGATCGAGGCTTGTTCCTCGATTTATAGTTCTGTGCGTTTATGGCTGCTGTTTTCGTCCGATTTCACGATCGCCGTTCTTTTACTTCATCCGTCCCAGCCTAGTAGTTCACAGTGCTAAGACAACTTTAATTTCTTCGACTTTAGATTGTTGGTTTTATTTTTCCTTGTGAGGATACAAGCCATCTGTCTCTGATAAAAAATTTCCCTGTTCCTGTCTTCTTCTGTGTGTATCTTCAATTTTATAAAAGAACTAAAGACTGTGAAATAGAGAGACTACAGACTGTAAATTGTGAACAGTGATCACCTCATCAGCCTCTGTCGAATTTGTATCTTCTGGCTGTGTCTCTCGGAAAATTAATACTTTATAAATCACGTATTTCTCCTCTCATTGAAAGATTATAATTCACATGTATTGTGATAGAAATCTCTCAAAATAAAGGTTGTTGTTCTCATTGAACATCGTCTCTGTTTTATCTGCCGATTCTCATTACCCATCTTTACGCATGCTTTTCATCGCACTTTAGGCCAACGCCTGTCAACATTGTCCTCGGGCCTGCAGGCCTTATAATTGGTGTCAGGAATAGGGTAGAAGAGGTTTAAATAGGACCCGAGGAGGACGAATCTGTGAGTTGAAAATTTTCCACTCTTCAACATGGCTAATGAGGCAGATTCGGTGGGTCGAGCAGAGACAACTTGGAGGCCAATGACTGCTTTCAAAAGGTATGGTCCCCAGTTATGCGGGCAAATCAACACAATGCATTACTGATATTTTGATATGATCGAGGAGATTATATCAAAAAATCAGTAATGCACCTTGGCATCATAGGCCAATCGGCAGTGATTGAGGATCGCAAAGTGTAAACTGACAGGTATCGCCAGGGAATATGCATGGCGAGATTTTAAAATGAAGGATATAACGAATTATAAGGATTTTAAGGTGCAGATGATAAAGAGGTTTGCTAAGGTGCCTTATACAATTAGATTGCAACAATTTCATACATGTGTACAGCAGAGGCAAGGATGTTCAAATATATGCAGTTAGATTGCAGTCTCTCAGAGCAGAGACGCTTATAGAAGTATTAAGTGCGAATGAACAAGAGAAAGCGATAGTAGACCAATGTCAGAGAAAGGAATTAGATGAGAAATTGAGGACTCAATTTCTGAATGAAATTAATGATAGGATAAAAAAATTTGTTATGTCACACAACCCGAAAACATTCGAGGAGGCTCTATTGGTCACCACTCACGAAGAGTTGATTGAACAGGTAGTCGCCAAGCCATGTCCTTACATCAGACAAATCAAAGAAATTGGAGAATTATATAAGACGAGTGCCAACGTCATTGAGCTGAACACAGACAGGCAAAATAGGAATAGGACAGAAAGGCTAGAAACATTGATCAAGCAACTCAATGACAGACTTGACAGGCTGGAATCTATATTAGAAGAACAAACGAAAGTGCAGTCACCTAACATCTCACAGCCAAGAGAATGATCTAGAAATAAAAAAACTAGGTATTATGATGAACCACTGTCGCCACATTATTATTATAATATAGCAGGGATCAGACAGCCAGATTATTATAGGTTGCCACAAAAGAGGATTCCATTTCATAACAAAACTAACCAACCTTGTTTTTGGGCTCCTCAAAATCAAATTTGTCAGGAAAATAATAGACGTACCTTTCCTCAGCTGCAGAAACCGTCCTTGATACAGGATAGAGAATGCTATTCATATTTGCATTCACTGCAAAAGTGCATATCTAAGAATTCTAAGAGAAAGTCGAGATGCGCTACTTCACAAGATATTTAAGATGATAAACATCAGAAAAAGGAGAAAATCAGGCGATTTAAGGGCAAATTTAGACGTAACTGGGAAAAGAAAAATAATAAAAATCATCGAAAGCTGAAAATTTATGTTATTCCAACAATAAGAATAAGCGATTGTCAGGATAAACATAAGAAAAAACAAAAACTTTTATAAAGATTCAAGGATCGAGATTTGATGAGACTTCTGAGCCGAATTTAAAATGTAAGGTTAACGGGCACAATATCCAATTAACATTAGACACAGGTACGAACATTACACTGCTATCCTGTACATTCGTCAATAAACTCGGAAAACTGATTCAGTTTTACCTAGAGGTTTAGAAACAGTTATCAAGCGTTAATGTCCGAATGGACATGCCATTCGGATATACAGAACATCCGATTTTACCTTTCAAATCGGTCCATTAAAATTCAAGCATACCTGTTATGTCGTTGACCCACATATAACCACACCAAGCAACGGTATATTGGGTCATGATATAATTGCTAAACAGCAGTTGATGATATCGCTGGACAATTCAAAGGTTACTTTGGCAGATGGAACTCAGATAACATTCAAAGGTGAACTATGCGACCGAACAGGAAAGAGGTCTGCACAGAAAAATGCTGCTTTTTGGATGAGAAACAAACATAAGAGTAACCCAAATAACAAACATTCAGATCAACAGGCTAGCAATAGCCATATTGAAGCGACGATTGTTGATCTAGTGCAAAAGGGAAAGACAGTTATGCTGTCTAAATCAAAGAAAAAGATTCTAGTACATGCTAATTGATTAAACCAGCAGTAGCCTGGATGGAGTTTGAGCAGAACGAGGGATCACAGAAAAGTCAAACATGACCTGACCTCTCATCTGGGAGAGCTCCCGAGCAGGAAATGAATCTGTCGGACGAAGTGATATTTTCTTCATTAAGGCCAGAACCCAGATCTGGCGAAAACATAAGCAAATCAGACCTTGATACAAACTCTCAACCTCAGGCTCTCCGCAAGCATGCCGTGGAATAGTCGAGGAGTTGTCCCTGAAATGATAGGGAACCTTCCTATGACTGTACACTCTAAATTCTGAGGAGAATAGTCAAACAACATATTTAAATAAGAATAACAGTCATGATTTAAAAATTAACTAGATCTCACCCTTATATAATATAAACAGATAGAAGTATTACTGGAAGCTAAGAATTTAGATCGAATTTTAAAGGAACAGGACACAGAATATCGAGATCTAAAATTGTTAGTAACATTAAGTACAAATAAAAAGAAAAAGCAAGCACTCGTTGATTTGGGTGGAGAATTATTGAAATTATTTATTTGGAACCGCTACCACTAGTGAGGTCAAACACCTCCACATGTGTGTCATAATTAAAAACCAATCAAGAAAGTATTGTACATATTTTGGAAGCACAGGCAACAGTTTTAAATGACACTTTAACCCCAGTCAAGGAGAACTGTCAACGCATCAACATGCTAGTTCAAGGTCAGGAATACCTAATCAAAACAATGCATACGTATAGTTACTTGTGTTTCTTCGGAACAGCACTCCAATACATGGAGGGTGCAATCGCTGAATTTAGATCACAAATGACCAGTTTACGAACAGCAATTGAAATATTAGAACAGGGACGCCTGAGTGCATATTTTGTGCCAAGACAAACACTTTTAGCCACTTTAGTAGACATAAATAACCATTTACCTGTCGATATCTCATTAATAGAGCCTGTACGGCAAGATAATTTGTTTAAATATTATGAATTAATTATAATAACAGCAGTTGCACTACTAAATACACTTAGATTATTTATAGACATACCTTTAATGAATCCAGATCGGTTCTTCAACCTATTTGAGGTTATAAGTTTTTCTGTGCATTATCCAAAAATTAACATCTTCTCATATTATCGGACAGATTACCCTTTTATCTCTCTGTCTAAAAACCATCAATCATATATCTTACTTAATACTTTTGAGGTGTTGAAATGCCACAAGGGAACAATATCTATTTGCTCTCCAGAGATAGCTATCTGGCAGAGTCCGTACAGGAATTGTGAATACGCTTTATTTATGGACTTATACTCTGTTCAACAAAAGTTGACTTGCTTTATATGGTCATGGTATAATGGATTGTATGAGCCAGTCCACCCAATAGGATTCTCAGTTTCTAAAAATAAGATTATAATATTTATTTTACAGATATCTTTATTAAATTATTATTTTTGAAATAATATGAGAGAATAGTTATAATATTTAATTTTTTTTTAATTTGCAAAAAATTATAATGGGAAATGTTACATCTTATTTTGTAAACTTTAAAAATAAGTAAATAAAAGTCGTGATAACTAATTAAATTATTTATTACTGAAGTAATAGTCATCATTTCCACTTACAATCCGTAGTCATACACACCATTGATTAATACTTAATTAACAAGTCATTAAAGTCATATGTACGTCACACATGACATGGCTACAGAAAGAAATGGGAGTGGGTTATTTCTCCATTATCCAATAGGAAATCAGAGCTCAATAGATAAATACAGTACATCAACACCGAAGGAATGCTTCAGTTATCAAGCGATCAATTTGCTAAAATTGCCTAATAAATTGTTCTAAGTATCAAATATTAACTTGAAAAAAAAAGGTAAATATTTGTTTATAAAATTAAAAAATAATATTTCTCTTTGTTTTCATTAATTTTTAATATTTTGATTATTTCTTATTCAGTAAACTCGTTATTTTATTCTAAAAGTATTCTGTGAAATTATATTAAACTTCAATTAAAGAATAATAATTATTTTAAGTCAATAATAATTTTTTAATTGACGCTTAATAAAACTTTATAGCGTAATCTTTCTAATTTAATAATTATCTATCAGTAATGCATTAAATTCTATTAATTGTATGATAATGCTAAAAAATAATAATATTTTTTAAAATGCATATTTTTAAAATGTATGAAAATGCCTGTATTTTGTCATTGAACAACATGAATTATTTAATTTTCTATATTTACATTTTCTTTTGATAGGCTGACATTATAAGTAAAGATGACTCGTTTTGCATTTTGTTTGATTTTTGTTTTCTGTTATTTGATTCTAATATATGGAAGAGAGATGAAAAGACAACCTACTTTTCGGTCTTTGGGCTGCATGGGAAAACTTGACAAATATAAATTCAATAGAGTTAATGAAATATGTGAAAATTGCTACAAAATGTACAGAGACCCTGGATTACTCGGAAGGTGCAAGTGAGTGTTGTAATTCAGAATTTATAATTTATACTAATTAAAAAAAAAATTAAAATTAAATTTGTCTTAAAAGTTACTTTATTTCTTCTTCAATTGCTTGTTTATAAAACTAATAAAATTTTTAGTTTTCTTTTTTTGTTTAATTTTTAAAATGCAATAAATTATATTAAAAATTAAAACATAATATAGACATCGTTAAATAATATTACATATATAAAATTAATAAAATCAATACGTAATAATTAAATAATAATTTTAATTAAT
>AYEL01062966.1:0-18582 GCA_000484575.1 Olivierus martensii
TATTATATAATAAATAATGATAATTAATATTATTAAATAACAATATGTAGATAACTTTTATTATTATAAATTATTCTACGTAGACAATTTTTTCAAAATCAATTGGATTTTATATCTATTATTAAATTATTTCATCTCTTAATATAGTTCAAATGTTATCAAGAAGTTTTAATTAATATTTCAAATGATTTAACAGGTCGAACTGTTTCAATAATGTTGACTTCGTTAATTGCGTGATTGCTACTAAAAAATACGAAGAATTAGAAGATCTTCAGACATCTGTGAAAGAACTTTATGGCAATGATGATGATGTATTCCCGTACTGAAATTTGTGATACTCCTTTATAATGCTAATAACTATTTTAAAAATTTTTTGTATATTTACTGATTTGTGAATAAATATTAAAACAGATCAAATACTAAAAAATGAAAGTGTATTTAATATTTATTTTAATAGATAGATTATTTTGATATTTTATTCGTTATTTTAATATCAAACTGATTCTAAAATGGTTTAATAATTTTTCATCACTTGAAGTTACAAAAATAAACTGTAGTTCATCTTTTAACGCACGGAAAATTGTTTAAAATTTTCCAATGTAACGGATATTTTATGTAAAAAATTCGAGAATTCTATACTTCAATAGACCATAAGCAGTGAAAATGCAATATCAAGATTATAAAGACTGAGTAAACGACTGTTTAATATGTAGTTAACCACTATTACAAGAATAAAACGCCATATGTAAGCCGAGATGGGAAAATGAATAAATAAAAATGACTATAAATGAGGCTCCTATTTTTTATACCTATTGAATGTTTTTAAATAATGTTCATGTATAGTTATGCATTGAATAACACTCGATTGTGAAAAAATCAAAACATTTTTAGTATAGTTACGAATTTAAAATATTTTTAATTTCTTAGGATCTCAATCTTTGCTATAATTTTATTCTCATACTAATAATTGTTATATTGAAGATTTTTTAAAGAGAAATTTGACATTTTCTATATAAAAATTTTTTTTATAAAATTTAAATTTCCTACTTTCATTTTATGAAAGATAATTTTGACATAAATTTGAAGTGAAAGAATTTCATATTATTTATTGGTTCTAATTATTAAAATTTAATTTATGTCTCAACACGTAAAAATTATATACAATATATCATATAAAATTGAAAAACGATAAAAGTTTTCATATAGTTCGTAAATAGCCACTTATAAATGGACATACATATTAGTATGAAGACATTTTTAGTAAAAATTTATCGTTTACTTTGTTTTATCAATATTATATTCAAACTTTGTGCTAAATGACTTTATGATGCATGCATATAATATTTAATAAGCCATACTTATGATTATTTTTATCAGATATTTTATCTGAAAGCAAATGTATAACTGTTATATTAATATGGTACAATACTAATACTGTATATTAATTATACAAGTTAACATGAAATCATATAGAGTAATTCTGGGAGAGATTGCGCACATGTTTAAAAATAAATATACTAAGTCCCATGATGAACTGAAAATTAAACTAGGCAATTAATATGATGACCAGTCATGTTTCTGACATGCATACCAAATGTTATATTTTATCATGTATCATTTAGGCGTTAGAATTTTTTTGTAAAACATTACATCGCGGCGTCTATCCCGTATGTTACGGTAGGCACGCCGCACCTATAAGGGTGATACGCCGCACGTCATAAAAACAGACAAATTGATTTCTCAGTATATATTAAATATATTTGAGAAGGCCTCTTAAATATTACATCTTAAGAACCATAAGACGCATAAATCTGATCCTAATACTAACGATTCTGCATTTACTGTTTTTAACAGAAATAGAAAATTCTGAAATCATTTCATGAAATTTTTAACTTTTTATATATTTTTACGATTTTTATATACTTTAAATTACCCGCTCATATAAATAAGCGGAAATATAATCTTGTGATTTAATCTAATAATACTGTATATAACGATAGGGAATCCAAGAGGGAATCGTAAAATGGCATCCATTTTTACGTTAAAGCGCCATCTGCGAATTTTGAATTTTTAGAGGAACTACAATTTCAATGTTATTTCTATTCTTTAATTTTAAATTATTAATAACAACAAATAATTTCGCAGACATCTAAAAATTAGACCTTTCTAAAAATATCCTATTTATAGAAACACCTCTCTGAAGATATTCTATTTATAGAAATCGGTACAGTAGTTCAACCGAAAAAAGGACATCCAGCCAGCAAGTTATGTTTGACTATTAATAAAATATATATAATAGGTCTAGACTTCATAATTAACTTTGTGTTATTCTGTATATCGTACAATATTTTATATTTTATTAAATATATAAATTTTCGTATTCTCTTCAAACTAAACTGCCAAATAATTAAAGATCAGACATTGCGATTCCTACTTGAATATAAAATTTATTAAATAAAATTAAGAGATCGTTAGCGTATGTAAAGTGTTTTCTGTTATTTTTATATTGCAACATATTTTATCATTAAATGATGATGATTAATATTATGTAAATTGAAAATTTACATAATATTAATCATCATCATTTAATTTAATCATCATCATTTAATAAAATAATTATTTTTCTCTTTTTAATAGTTATTTACCAGAATCAGAAAATATTCTGAAAGATAAAAGACCGCTTTCTTAACTACGTTTATCCAATCCTAGAAGAATTTTAAGTTGCTGAATCGATCTTATATATTGGCATTTTTTTTTTTTTTTAAATTACCTTGTTGCATTTTCATCATCATTAAAACTACCATTTTCTGTACCATTGCAACTGATATCTGTTTCTTACATATCATTAAGTTAAGTATAATTTGACGATAAAAGAACCAGTAAATAAATGTCTGATAGAAGTTATCGAACCCATTTCAAAAGTGATGTTCATAATGAGAAATGTGTGTAAAGTATGCTCACACATGTTTTAAGTTCAGTAATGGTTAAAGATAGAAAATATGAAATCGAAGGAAATATAAAATTGAAAATTATTTAATTAAAATTAGATTTTTTTCCTAAATTTATTTATTTTTATTAGCTTTACTTTCCGAATGGCTTATAAAAATCGCAATGTTTTCTTTATAATTCTATTAATAACTTTTCACTTAAATTGTGGATTTTAATAAAATTAATTATGCCGAATTTTAGTGAAATTTACTGAATTTTAGTGAAATTATTACTGAATTTTAATAAAATTCAATAATAATTTTCTGCCATCGAAGTTGATCTCAAAGACGCGAAATCATATAGATGTAACTATTTAAAAATGGCGGATATTTAGTTCTGAAATAACTTCTTAATATTTTTTAAATAATTAATGAATTTAGATGAAATTTATTCAGAAAAATTTTCCCATTAAGTATAACGTTTGATGAGTGATTAATTAATCCTTTTATGTTCAGCCTTTCAAAATTAAGGGGCATTCAAAGTTTTGAAATTACTTTTAATAATTTTTGAACTAACTGATAACTTTTTATGAAATTTGGTAAATAAATATCTTTGGAAATTCTTTGATAACATAAATTTTAATCTATCTTTAGACATTTCACAATAATGCAAACGTTCCGAAAATAGACGATTAGTTCTTTCCAGAATTATTAGTTTGTGTTTTTTAATCATTAATATTATTATACTCTATTTTTCTAATAGAATCAAAAGATAAAATATGAAAGAAATTTATATTAGAATCAAGCCATATACGAAAAAACGCGGTATAATAACATGCGATTAATTTCTAATGATGGATCGAAAATAAAAAAATTTGTTAAATTAATCTAATAACAATGTAGTGAAAATAAATTAAACAATCACATTGATACTCAATAGGGCAAGATAGTGGTCTTTGAGCTGTTATTCTCTTATTGGACAAGATTTCTCTGACATCATTTGATTGACTCATATAATAAAAACAGATTTTTATGACTTCAGAGGAATCTCGACCAAAAGATTATAATTTTACTTCCATGATGTTTTTATTTTTGCATTAAAAAATGTTTGACCAAAGAAATCAATAATTTAGACATGTTCTTAATCGGGTGTATCCATACCTCTTGTGAGTATGGAAACCAAATGCCAGGGATATAATAATTTCAAGCTGTTAATATATTTCGAAGTCATACTGGCAAACTAATATAAGGAATGGTGATTATTATTTCTACAGTCAAGTGAAGAGAGTATGGGACCACTGGACAATCCATTGGAGGTCTGGTGTCATCAAAATTTTAAGAACTCCTAGTTTAGATGAAGGTTAAACTATAATTAACGCTGTTGTTTAGCCTTATGATGAATTATGGAAGCAGTTCAGTGACTTCGATGATGATGATTTTCAAAAATTGCAGAAATATATTGTCCTGGCGAAAGATAAACTATTATGATAACACACTCAACAGAAGCTACAATGAGTCATATTCCGATTGGCACCAATCCGTTATGCTGAAACTTCTCACAATCCCCGATTATATGATAAAATACAGTATGTCATGATTCGCAATTGCATTTTATTTTATATCTTAACTCGAAGAGTTTAGATGGATTGACGGTAATCGGCATAACCATAGATTGTAGAGAGATTAAGGTCTTTAATCGTAAGATCAACGACCAAGTGATCCGTGACATTCCTTTCTTGAAGTCAGGAATACCTGGTAAGGAGGTGATATTAAGACCACGATCTTAAAACTAATGTACACATGCAGTTTTAATGGCAAATGATACCTCTGCCAATCACTTATTTAATTAATTTAATAAATTTTGATTTAATATATTATATTGTATATATTTTTTTGAATATTTTACACCCCATTTACAATCAGGAAGATTACTAAGGGAGCGAGGTCAGTTCCAACCACGGGCTGAACCCATACCCGTGGAGGGGGTCGGATGGTGAAGGTCGGGGATCACCAGGCCGGGCCCAATACTCCGAAAAATTCCGGGACGCGAACCCGGATCCTCCTAATAACTAAATGATATATAATCGGGTCAATTTAAATTCTAAATATTTAAAGGCATTCCGTAACATTTACGAATTGATCAAACGATTATCGAGCCGGATGGTGAAGGTCGGGGATCACCAGGGCGGGCCCAATACTCCGAAAAATTCCGGGACGCGAACCCGGGTCCTCCTAATAACTAAATGATATATAATCGGGTCAACCTAAATTCTAAATATTTAAAGGCATTCCGTAACATTTACGAATTGATCAAACGATTATCGATGACTATACCCTTTTCAAACAAAGATGATCTGTCTTTTATGGTAAAGAGCTCATGGATTGCAAAAGTCAAATCATCCAATAGAATAGCCGGTTTCAGTTTCGTTCATCCAATAGCAGTTTACCTTTTATCATCGGTAATAATTTGAAATGTTTATCTTTTAAAAAAGTGTCGAATTAATACTTCATATTTCATAGTTGTGTTATTAAATATTAAACTAAATCTCTAATCGCTTAAAATTAAATAAATACTATGAATGATGTCACCGTTCTTTAGTATTTAGCAGTAATGGCGGATAGTGTATAGACCTGTATTCTTAACTCCATGATATAGACTATGGTATAGTTCACCTGGTATAGTTGTTTGTAAGCGAGGAGAAACATTGTACAGTCAAGCTAGAAATATTATTTTAAACGTATCAATGGCGGATAGTGGATAGACCTGTATTCTTAACTCCATGATATAGACCATGGTATAGTTCACCTGGTATAATTGTTTGTAAGCGAGGAGAAACATTGTACAGTCAAGCTAGAAATATTATTTTAAACCGTATATAACTATTTTGGAAGGCAGAAATCTATTCGAAGTGACATTTTTAACGAAACTTCATTAGCTATTAGTGTTCTTGTATCAACCATTAGAAGAATTGTAACTGAAGGCAATTTTAAAATAAATTTTCAAATTATAATTAATTTTAGAATTTATAAAGTAAAAATTGAAATATTTTAATCTGATTACTATGTTTTAATTCAAAGATCAAGTTGAAAATGGTAATAAATTCTCTACTGCGATCCATTTACACCGTATCACTTATCGTTAATCCTAACTGAAAAAACTCGTCGATCATCGAAAGTTCTTTCTTTGAAAAAAGTATAACAATGTATCTAAACCAGGAATGCACAAACCGCGGGCCGCATGTGGCCCTCCGTTGATGTGTTGGCAGCCCGCTTCACCATGTGTTATTTTAGTTTTGAACAATGCATTTTCAAATAATATTTTTCTGATGTGAAATTATGTTTACAGTGTTTCGATAATAATATTTTTAAACAATAATGAAAAAATAATAATCATATTTGTAATAATAAACATTTTTTTTTAAATTTTTACTGTATTTGTATGTGTGAAATAGGTAACTTTAAAAAAATGTACACTCGCACAAGATAGCACTGCCGCTTAACTAATGAAAATTTAGAATTAATTTTGTGTTTGACTACTACAAATGTCGAACCTAACATGGAAAAAAACTGTTAAAACAATGCAATATCATGCATCCTATTAAAAATTCTTTATTTACTTTTGATTATATTGCTTTGTAACAAGTAATTAATAAACATGATATGATATATAACTTTCGTGGTTTTTTTGGTGGCCCTCTTATAAGTTACGGAGAATCCATGCGCCCTGGTCTTAACACCCCTGATCTAAACAATGAATTAATTTGAATTACTGTACTTAAATAACTGATTGGCAGATAAAATTGCATGTGTAAACAATCCAGATCGTCGAAACAATCGAAGATAATTTGTTTATCTTCAAGGAGATAAACAACGTATTTCATTTATAAGTACAGTATTATTTTAAATTGAACAGTAAAAATTTCCCAAAATTAAAATGAAATTCGCCATTAGGCTTAACAATTTTCCGATTTGATAGATAACAATAGCAACAGAGAACATCCGGTTACTATAGAAACAGAAAACATTTACGTTTCCATAGCAATAAAAAAAATCCATTAATTGAAAGGAAATTTCTGAAATGTTTAATTAATTTTATAATTATTAAATTTAATTCATCAATATAATGTGATTAAAAATAAAAATTATTCTATTTTCTAGTTGAGATTTTTTTTTAAATAAAATTATTCCACTGATAAAATTGAGAGCACAAATCAAGTGTGTCTCTGAGTGCAAAAGATGCTAAATTCTCTGATTTAATAGAATTTCAGTTTTATTTTTTTTTGCCGCTTCAATGGTTACTAACATATAAAATTTAAGAAGATATGGCCCTGAAATATAACTGCACATTATAAATGCGCTTATATATTAACCAGAACTGGGTTTACACGTTCAAGCGATGTGACGCTGTACGATGCGATACTATGAGCGACAGAAGATAGACATAACCTCGACGCGTCCCACGTGTGTATCGTAGCGCCATGTAACATCGTCCTCTGTAAGTGAAATACAACTAGTTTGTTCTCTGAAGCGACCAAGGAAGCGACAGAGACAAATTATCATGGCTACCTGGAATAGTTCGATTCAGAGATTCTAATAAGCGAAGTTAAAAAAGTCTGTATTATGGAACATGAGAGATAAAAATTACCATAATAAGCATTTAGTGGATAAATAATTGGACAATATTTCATTATAGAGGCTATAAAATCGCTTCTCTTGGGACAGACTGTCGCTCATAGCTTAGAATAGCGAAGCATCGTGTATGTAGTATCCAAGTTAAGGCTGGGTCTCACAGGCGTAAAACGCGACGTCAGTACACTGACGTAAATACGTCGCTCACGAAACGTCGAGAGTACTGATGTTCAGACCGAAAGCGTACGACGCACGTAAATAAACATCGTTTAGCTATTGGCTAATTAATGTGATGTCATTTGAAGTTAGCTGATTCACCATGGATAGCTCATCATCATCGGACATTTTTTTATTGTAAAAGAATCGATATTTTCTCATTTCTTTCAGAAATGCTTCATTATTGAACGCGTATAAGTATCTTCCCTACTCGCTACATTGAATTACGAAATAAAATAATCTCTCTTCTGATTGGACGAATAGTCAACGTACTCTTGGCGCAGCGCATAAAGTTGAAGAAAAGTCATCTTCGGCGTAACGACGCAGCGTCTAGCAATATACAGGAAGTGACATCATCACTTCGATACGCCGACGTATTTACGTCGCGTTTTACGCCTGTGAGACCCAGCCTTTAGTATCGCATCATACAGCGTCGCGTCGCTTGTATGTGGGCACGACTTAGCTAGACAAGTGTAACTTAGACTCTCACATTACCAGAAACATTACCTTTCATTAAAAGAATATTAAATGCATTTGAAGAGCCTCTTAAATGTTACAGTTTAGGGACCACAATATGCATAATTCCATCAAATTCAATAGGCTTTATATATCATCGAAATTTTTTAAGTATCGGTAAGTAATTTGACAAGATTGTCCATAGTTTAGTTCAGTGATTTTCAACTGGTGTGCTGTGAGAGGATCTTAGGTGTGCCGCGAAAATTTTTAAAGATCATTAATTAAATTACAGTGGTACCGTGGTTACCGACGGTAATCCGTTCCAGGATTACCGTCGTTATCTAAGCCGCGATTCCCCATAGGATTTAATTGAAAATTGATTAATTCGTTCCGCTCCTTTCCACAACCATAATAAATATTAAAAATGCAGATAAAATTCATTTAAAATGTCCTAAAAATATGGAAAAATACTTATTTTTCCATATTTGCTATAAAAAAATTAACATTAATGAAATGAATTGTTCACGAAAACAGTTTTTAATTATCAATTTTCACCAAAGGACAATTGGGCTCACTTCAGAGTTTTTTGACAAAGGAACCCGTAAACACTGATTAGCAGCTTATAGATTCAACGATTATTATATAAATAAGATTTGATTTTGCCATTTAACGGCGAACGAACAGTGACACGCATTCGCTGATTTATTGTCTATATGAACTGTAGGTTCTCGAACAGACGTTTTTTTTCTTCTAAAGGCTGGGTCTCACAGGCGTTAAAACGCGACGTAAATACGTCGGCGTATCAAAGCTGATGATGTCACTTCCTGTATATTGCTAGACGCTGCGCCGTTACGCCGGAGATGACTTTTCTTCAACTTTATGCGCTGCGCAAAGAATACGTTGGCATTCATCCAATCAGAAGAGAGATTGTTTTATTCCATAATTCAATGCGCCGAGTAGAGAAGATACATGTGCCTGTCCAATAATGAAACATTTCTCGAAGAAATGAAAAAATATCGATTCCTTTACGATAAAAATGTCCTATAATGATGATGAGCTATCCATGTTGGATTAGCTAACTTCAAATGATATCATAGTAATTAGCCAATACCTAAACGATGTCGTTTATTTACGTCGCGTCGTACGCTTTCGGCCTGAACATCATTACGCTCGACGTTTCGTGCGCGACGCATTTACGTCGGCGTACTGATGTGTTTTGCACTTGTGAGATCCAGCCTTAATGGAATCCGAAACTGCGACATCACACCACTCACAGATGTCAAGTAATATATAACACAAACAAACAATAGAATCAGACTTTTTGTTGGCAGAATTTAAATTAATAATCGTCTAGAAACTAATGAACTGTTGTACGTCTATTTTTAATTAATTGAATAATTTGTTTTCATTACTATATGTTAATTATCATTTACTTAAATACCTCTCAATTTTAGTATTTTGTCTAGTTGGTGTACAATCCTAGCTGTGGGATCATCCTCCAGTTTTATCATATTTGCATCATCAATGTATTCCATTAGGAAGTTCATGTACAGTTCATGTACCACAGCTTTAGATTTATCATCTCTAGCACATGTAATATCATTATTTTTCAACCAACTAGCTGCTTTCTTAACAGTCTTATAAAAGTACTTTTCATCTTTCCATCTCCCTTTCTGCCTTTCAGTATTGTTGACCAGGTCCACCTGCTCTGTTCTATTTTATTACAGGTCTTCAGCAGTGGCTCCACTTCTATTGCCAAGGTTTCATAACAAATTTGTTAGGGCCATACGAGAATGCTTCATTAACGAAGCTTGGGATCTTAAGGTCTATAATTTTGATGGACCCATGTGTTTCTCTAGTCCGTCTATGTACTTGATGTCTAAAAATCTATTTTATCTTTTTAATATAAGTTCTTAACTTCCTTCTAAACTGTTCCCTTTTTTCCAAAACTGCCTTGTTTCAAACTTGTCTACTTCCTCTTCCTCAGATATAAGGAGATGCTGATTCTTATTTTTGTGCTGGAATAAGTCTCTTCTAGCATCTTGGATTGCAGCAGTTAAGCATCTGGATTTCACTTTTCTGAGTAGAGTCACAGATTTTAGTCAATTTCATTCTAAATATCGACATGGGGAGGATCCTATAAATTTTACATTGCTGCAGGAACAAGTATTTCTCTTCTAACTTAACATAGTTCTTATTTATTCTCCATTTTAGTAATGCTGGCTCAGCACAATCACACGAAGACTACTATCCTACACTGCTCAATGGTAATATAACTTATATAGTTCCAGCTCTTAAAGCAGGTAATAACTCAAAAAATCTCTTCAAAACACAGATAAACTTTTTTACTTTCACAGTGTTTTGAAAAGGTTATTGCCTGCTTTAAGAGCTGGAACTATACAAGTTATATTACCATTGAGGAGTGTAGGGTAGTAACATCTTTGTGTTTTATCTTCTTGTGTATGTTTTAGAAGTTTTATATATGTTATTAAACCACTATACTTTACTTTATTCTATTGTAAACATTCTTTGTATTCAAATTATTGCTTGTTCTATTTGTAATTCTTTTACTAGTTGTTACTGAAGATGACTTTTTTAATCTGAAAGATTTTTAGCAAATAAAATACAGTCGGACCTCCATATATCAAACTTCTATATATCGAAATTCTCCGTATATCAAAGTTTTTTGTTAGTCCCGTTCATTGAAATTTGTTTCTATATATCGAAATTTTTAATTTCAGAGGCGAGGCGTTTTTTGTTAGTCCCGTGAAATTTCCATTGAAATTTGTTTCTATATATCGAATTTTTAATTTCAGAAGCGAGGGAGAAGGATAAAGTAAGGAGTCTAGATTGGGTCTGGCTAGAAAATGCTGACAAATAAACAAAATGGATGTGTGACTGCTAGCATTATTCAAACCTATGATACAGGTGGCTGGATGGCCAAGTGGTAACATTGTCAGCATGCCATGCAGGAGGACCTGGGTTTACATCCCGGGTCTGGTATCTCCTGTAAACTTTTTTCGGGGTGCTGGGTCCGGCCCGATGATCCCTGTCCTTCACCATCAGGCCTCTCTCCACGGGTGTGGGTGCACCCCATGGTTGGAACTGGCCCTTCCCCCTTAGTAATCTCCGATTGGAAATGGGCATAAAGTATGCAATGATCCCTGTCCTTCACCATCAGGTCTCTCTCCACGGGTGTGGGTGCACCCCGTGGTTGGAACTGGCCCTTCCCCCTTAGTAATCTCCGATTGGAAATGGGCATAAAGTATGAAAAAAAAAAAAAAAACATGATTCATGTAACTGCCAATGAAAGCTGATCTGCTAAGAAAATTGGCTTAATTTTAACATGTCATCCTATTATAATATCTTAGTCAACAAATGCACCTCTTAGGATCTTTCTATTTTGGTTACATAATTTTCTAAGAGAATTTTATCACCTCAGACAATTATTAGGTGAAGGTGGGATTTTGAGTTTTTTTTTTGCTGTTTTGTTTTTTGCCCTTTTCCAATCAGATAAATTACTAAAAGGCAGATCACTTCCAACCACATGCTACACCCACACCCATGGGCTTTTTTTTTATCAACAGATGATGCCACAGTCCATTCTGGAAGAATACTATGTGGCGGGGTGAAAGAAGCCCTTTCACAGGCTTATTTCATCCTCAGTAAAGAAGTCAGCTGGATTGTGGAGTCCTGTCCTCCACAATCTGACTGACCTCTCCACAAGGGTGGGACCTGAGACTCGAACTTGGGTCCTCCAGTGTGGAAAGCTGAATCATTTCCATGCTGCCAATCCGGCCAACTGTGAAAGGGGATCAGATGGTGAAGGATAAGGATCGCTGGAAAAGTGCGGCCCTAGGCTATATTTCATTGATTCCCCTCAGTAAAGAGGTCAGCTGGATTGTGGAGTCCTGTCCTCCACAATCTGGCTGACCTCTTCACAAGGGTGGGACCTGAGACTCGAACTTGGGTCCTCCAGTGAGGAAAGCCGAATCATTTCCTTGCTGCCAATCCGGCCAACTGTGAAAGGGGATCAGATGGTGAAGGATAGGGATCGCTGGAAAAGTGCGGCCCTAGGCTATATTTCATTGATTTAAAATATGGCTCTTTCTCCCAAAAGTTTGTCTATCCCTGTTCTATATGCTTCCATTTCTAAAAAATTTGACTCAAGTTATAAAAAATAGACATAAATAAAAATTCAGTAGCACAATTCTAAAATTTAAATAGAGGTGTTCCTTGAAGTGCAAACATATTTTGAAATCATATAAATTAAGGTTGTCTGTGTTAATTGTAATTATATTAAAATTCTTAATAATAGATAAAAGAAAACTATTTGGAAATGTTGATGGATAATATTTCTAAAGTATTCAACTTTATTTTGCTTAATTATCCTATATTTAAAGACATCTTAAATATTTAAATCATTTACCTTATTTACAACAATATCTTTTAATTTAGTTGTTTGAACTGTTAAAGGAATTTCAGTTGAAAGGGGTCCAAGCTGTATTAAAGTTTTTACTCGTTCCAATAATGATACTAAACGACGATATCTGAAATTGTAATTTCACATTAATCATAAATTTTATATTTGAATTTTTTATTTTATTAATACGTAAGTATAAGTAATTTTTAAAAGTTAAATTAAATTATTTATCAGAGAAACAATGTTTATAGTAAACTCAGAAATTTGACCCCCCTTAGAATCAAGAAGTTCTGGATTTCAAAATTTGCCACATTCTAAAGATACTAACCACATGCTATCATCAAAATGCTAATGAGAGAAATGTGATTAGATAACTAGAAAACAAATTCTGGAAAAATTTATCCATAATAAATATACTTCATTATAGCTCAAATATTTCCTAAAATACATATCATAAAAATAAAATATATTTCTGTGAGGATTAAGCAACAGATATAGATCAGAATAATAATAAGTTATATAGTTATTTAAATAATATTGAACATGAAATATAGTGCATAGACAAGTGGCACAGAATTCAAGATAAAACAATCAATTCAAAGGCATGTACAAGTAACAAAAATATATCCTTTATTACTGATCATAACATTAGATTTCCACCAACAAGTCTAACTATATATAAAAGTTCTTATGTACTGACACCCTAAATAACCTTATGAAATTATACATGGCTTATAATACACTCAATTATTCATACTAATATATCAATGAAACCCACAACTTGGCTTAAAGAACACCTTCATGTAGTCAAAAACCAAATTATAAATTCCCATTTTCCAACACTGTTCTCTACATAACTGCTCTTTAGATAAAACTTCTTTTAATATTTTAAGAAAGAACCTTAATAATGCACTTATCTGCAATTTTAAAGTACATTTTAATATCATAAAATACACAAAACAAAAAAATTACATGAATGCCAACTCTGGCTTAATCACTAACCTGTTATGAAAAGTCCTTATTCACAAAAAATTTAGTAAAGATTCATATACTCCTCTAACTATCAATATATCCCAAAAATTAACACAATCTCATTCTTGCACCTCACTCTTTATACCCATTTAGGATTCAAACCTCGTAGTCACCCAAACCAAATCTAATTTACTCACACTCCTGCTACACCCATGACCACTAATATTACTTTAACATCAGCATATATCACATTTCCAGTTCCAATCTCCAAATCCCAATTTTCAACTGCAATTTTTAATATGGTTATAAACTATGTTTAATTACAATTCAAAATACACTTCAAACTGTCCTTAGGTATGTACCAATCCAAATAGATTTCCAACATATGGTATAATCAGCAATCAGTATTTTTTTTTTTTGTTTTTTTTTTTTCTGTATTCTTACATTGTTTTGTAGGAGGACTGAAGACTTCGAGTGATAAAATGCATTTCCTCCTGATTGTACATGGTATAATCAGCAATCAGTATTTTTTTTTTTTTTGTTTTTTTTTCCTGTATTCTTGCATTGTTTTGTAGGAGGACTGAAGACTTCGAGTGATAAAATGCATTTCCTCCTGATTGTACATGTGTGTTTGATTTGCATTGTTTCAGTCTACATTGCATTTTTGAAGAACACATCTCTGATGCAAAGTGGGTCTGAATGTATTATAATTTCATTAAATTTGATAGAGATGCTCTTCCATTAAAAATCATCTAGATGTCATACTGTTCCATCCTGTAGGATCATTTAATTTTACAGGATGGCATTTGACTTTTATGAAAATTTTATTTTATACTAGTAGACCCGTTGCAGCTACGCCAGCAATAAAAGAATGTCGGTGATCGATGAATGATTTTTTAATTTAATTATTTCAAAATTTTATTTAATTATTAGGCAAAATTACTTTAATACTAACGAAATTTATCTTATTAATTAAAAAGATATTTCTTTATAAAAATTAGTTATGGAATTTATGGGATAACTGGAAAAAAGAAATTACAAATTATCTGAAACAAAATATGACTGTACAATACAAACTTCAAGGGAATTATAATCAAATAAATCCAAACAACTTGCCAAATTTAGGAAAAAAGAAATTACAAATTATCTGAAACAAAATATGACTGACCATGAAAATACATTTTTCTAAATAAACTCTAATTGAATTCAAAGATTTGTCTTGAATCCTAATTATTGTGATTCCATATGCTGATTTCATTGGGAACATCTTCACCATTCAAATAGAAAATCATAAATTTAGATAAACTATAGAAATTACTAAGCCAACGAGTGGCGCCATCTATTAATTATAAATTAAACAGGAATTTTGACTAAGTTAGAGCCGAATTCTGTACAGGCTAGATCCCAACCACAGACTAATACGCGAGCAAAGGAATCGCCAAAATTTCAGGGAAAACCACGTTTTACTGCCTATGCCACCCAGAGATATGATATACATGGATGGAATCGCCCATCCCGTCCATTCATATCTCCTTGGGACAATAGGTACTCACAGCCGCGGTACTTTGAGCCTCTTGTCGATTGGAGAAGGTCTACGCCTAGATTTGCCACGTCTCCGAACTTCGGCGTGCCCCGAGGAGGTGTCCAACTCTGGAGCCTACCTCAACCGCCACAGTATTCGAGGGAGTCGCAAACCCGACCTATCCCACAACGTAGATTTCAGGGTCAAAATCGCAACGGTTCGATGTCTTGACTAAGGCGAGATGAGTTTACTCTTAAAAGATTTACGGAACCGAGAAGGGAGAAAACGAATTTTCCCCAAACCGTAGCGTCGAATATAGTGCAACAGGCTCAAAATAATAAGGTCAGAAAGAAACACATAGTCCGATTTAAAGGAATGAATGAAAGCAAACTATATCGAGACTCGGATCCAGAGTTGAAATGCATAGTTAACGGCCGACTGGTATATTTAACAATTGACACGAGAGTCAAGGTCACTCTCCTGTCTATGATGTTCGTAAATGCGCTAGGTAAATCGTTATCTCGATCTCGCGATTCGAGTTTTCCGTTACAAAGCGTTACCGGACATTCAATTAAAACATATGGAAAGTACAAGTTTACTTTTCAAATAGGAACATAGCGATTTAAACACTCATGTTATGTCATTGATCCCAAAATAACTGCTCCGACCGACAGTATACTGGGACGCGATATAATTATGCAACATCGTCTAATGATTTCATGTTTAAACACTCATGTTATGTCATTGATCCCAAAATAACTGCTCCAACCGACAGTATACTGGGACGCGATATAATTATGCAACATCGTCTAATGACTTTTTTTATTTTTTATTTATTTTTTTTTATTAAGGACTTTTTTACTTTTTTTTTCTGGGAAGTAAAGCATGTTCGCCAACTTGATACATTGATTGGTCTCCACCAAATCATTTTCTCAATGATTAATTTAGAGCTGTTGGATAATCAGTCTACTATTGC
Organism: Olivierus martensii; assembly: GCA_000484575.1. Lineage (NCBI taxonomy): Eukaryota > Metazoa > Arthropoda > Arachnida > Scorpiones > Buthidae > Olivierus > Olivierus martensii. The sequence continues at coordinate 16,122 of AYEL01062966.1, forward strand.
CTTATTTCTTAGCAACATTACAATTTTTCTGCAATTAATATTCAATTAATTAGGAGCAATTCCAGCAGTTTCTATTGAATTTAATTAAATGCTCTACTAGGAATAAGGCTTTTTGCTAGGGGCATTGAGAGACATCGGGAGCCCGAGGGAAAATTTACATGGGCTCCAAGTAATTTTCAAGTTATAAGGTTGGGTAATTTATTACGCAGTATCGGGATTTTCTGTCCTTCTACGGTTAATTAGCGTGCAAAAAAAACATTACAGGTGATGTCCAGGCCTCTGTGAATTCTGAGTCCAGAGAATAATATCCTGTTATCCCCTCCTTTAATTCAGACCTGCTTTTTGCTGCTCATTTAAAGTGTATCTACTTTGAAGAATGCTAAATTTTTCTTGAGGTCATTAGACATTCTATCCATTGGCAAAATATAGTTTAGAAACAGAAAATTCAGTTGTTTTCTTGCATGAAAGTATGATGTGACAGCATGGAGATCTGAAGCTATTCAGAGATATGTTACTGTGCAATGCCCGCAAACATAGTACCAAACGAAAGAGACTATCTTTAGGTCAATGTTCATAAAAGAATTGGTGGTGAAATCGGTATCTGTTTGGAAATATAAATACTTTTTTATACAAATATTTAACACATTGGAACCGATAATTGCGTATTTAATTATGTGTCGGTAAGGTGAATTGTTAACTCTAGTAAATAATTATTATTATAACAATCTATCTCGAATATATCACTGATTTGACTCCTGTTTCTTTTTGTGATTGTTGAGTTATAGATTGACTTCTTTCGCTTGGTACTATTTCTACTGAACTTTACAAAGTTAAAATTGTACCATCTCGTGGTCGAATTCATCTTTTAAGTTATTTTGTGTATTTTTCATGTCTGTTATTATTCTTTTGTTGTTTTATTACTGTTCTTTAGTCTAACCCAATGCTTCTCAAAGTTTGGGTCGCAACCCCATATGGGATCGCAGAAATAGTTTATATACATCTATACCCAGGATCGCAAAAAATTTTCTAGGGTAAAAGGGGTCACCAAGTGGAAAAGTTTCAGAAGTGCTGGTCTAACCGATGATCAATCTACACGTGCTTATTTGTTATTCGTAGAAATGACCGTTGGCGTATGGTGTCCATCACAAATGTTTTCACCAGTAGAATTGTCTAATTATGACATGTGACTATAGATTGTTTCCTTGATCAACTGAGACATCTCTTAGAAAAAGCCAGTAGAATTGTCTAATTATGATATGTGACTATAGATTGTTTCCTTGATCAACTGAGACATCTCTTAGAAAAATTTAAGGATGGAGTATTTTGATATTTTGTATACAGAAATGAGCTGTCAACTAAATCGAATGCAATGGCGAATGGATGAGAGAGATGATGTATCAATATGACTGATTGACTGTCAACTATTTTACTCACCACTGCTGAATTTCCCTAAAGTTATCTGAAAGTATCCACTGGCTGTACAGTATAGGTTATAAAATATCAATATGACTGATTGACTGTCAACTATTTTACTCACCATTGCTGAATTTCCCTAAAGTTATCTGAAAGTATCCACTGGCTGTACAGTATAGGTTATAAAAGGATTATTCAGTTTTATTTTCTCGCATGAGAAACATGGTAACACCACTAACATCATTGATTGAATTAAAAAAAAAGATATATTAAAATATATTGGAATATGTTTGTACAATTTATTGCTTTTTATACCTCACTAACATCATTGATTGAATTAAAAAAAGAGATATATTAAAATATATTGGAATATGTTTGTACAATTTATTGCTTTTTATAATCTTTAAAATATTATATAGTCTTCTTAACTATTAAATTATACGTAATTATCATCTGAGAGATAAGACCTAACCTAATCTACTGGAAAACTAACATCTCAGGCGGACACATCGTGCCATCTATCGAATAAGTTATAAAGTTTTGTCAATATTTGATTTTTTGAAATTTTTTATAATGGTTATTAAATATTTATTTAATAATCAAAAACTCTAATTTCACCTCATAGAATCTCAAATCAAAAGGATTTATAAAATTTCATTGTATAGTCTTCAAGCTATTTCTGTCTAAAGTTGTATGTGACACAGTGGCAGCTCGCCCATAAGGGCTGCAGGGCTGCAGCCCTCCTACCAAAATGAAAATATTTTAAAATTATTATAGCTATTACATTACAATTATTTTACAAAAACATATTTTTTCCGTTCGTAGTATATTTATTTTTGAATTGTAGGTACTAGGTACCTCGATAGGTGCTCTGTATGTGTGTATTGTATGAGTCAGTGCAATTGCGTACTCATCAGGGCTGCAGTCAGTGCAGACCGAGTCACACCGCATAGTCAGTGTACTGAGCAGGTGGAGGTAACCCGTGATATATGTTTTTGTGATATGTATATCGTGGGCTGCAAACATTGCAGTCCGCACTACGTATTTT
>AYEL01062967.1:0-29649 GCA_000484575.1 Olivierus martensii
GGTAAGTTATTAATTTAGATGATGAACAATGATGTAAAATATGAAAATAAATATTTACAATAAACTTAACACTAACTGTTTAAGAGTTATTCATTGTGAAGTTAGCTAATGGCCGGAATCTCACAAAGCAAGAACCAATTACCATATTTTCCATAGAGTTAATACTTCAATTAGCGCGAGAAATTCGTGGAACCAATTATTCGCACTAATCGAGGCCTACCTGTACTTCGGTTATTAGCAACACTGTCATATCTAAGTTAAGCTTTGTTATTGTCATGTTATAATTATACATTTCGCACGAAGAACGTTATGTCTAATGTTAAAACATTATTGCTGCAAAATTCAGTACAATACAGATATGTTTAGTCTTGTTTGCATCAATATTTGTTGAACATGTTTTACTTATCACAATACTTACCACTGTAAATCCCATTGATTTAGGAATATTTTGATTGATCTGTTAAATATACATTGTTTTTATTATTATTATTAATTTTGATTATCATCTCTTTGATAGGAATGAGAAAACTTCTTTAACTATTCTCTTGATTTTATATATTGTTATTAGCAACACTCATATCTAAGTTAAGCTTTGTTATTGTCATGTTATAATTATACATTTCGCACGAAGAACCGGTTATTAGCAACACTGTCATATCTAAGTTAAGCTTTGTTATTGTCATGTTATAATTATACATTTCGCACGAAGAACGTTATGTCTAATGTTAAAACATTATTGCTGCAAAATTCAGTACAATACAGATATGTTTAGTCTTGTTTGCATCAATATTTGTTGAACATGTTTTACTTATCACAATACTTACCACTGTAAATCCCATTGATTTAGGAATATTTTGATTGATCTGTTAAATATACATTGTTTTTTTTATTATTATTAATTTTGATTATCATCATCTCTTTGATAGGAATGAGAAAACTTCTTTAACTATTCTCTTGATTTTATATATATGTATAAATCATCTCATGCATTTAAAATTATAATATAGATGATGATAGTGAATTGCATAAATTCATCAACTTGTCAACACCTTGTTTTTACATAGTAGCCATGTGTCACATGACTGCATAACTACAAAAAATGTCAATATTGTGTAGTTACACAGTCAGTACAATAATTTCTGTAATATATTAATAAAAAATACATTATTATTTTATCATATTAAATATTAATGTACATACTTGAAAATGATAAACTAAATACTGTACTTAAAAAAATGATATACATAATTATATATGCATATCAGGTAAACTCATTAATTTTTAAAAATTTTGATTGATCAGTGGTAAATTAAACAACCATTAGTGCATTACTGCATACCTATATAGTCATATTTTGAAATAGGACATTTTTAGTAAAATAACCCAAGATTGTAATATCTTTATTTATGATATTATTTCTATCAATCCTGAAGTTAATTTAAAAGAATCTAGTTGGAACTAAACAGAATTATGACACACTTGCTGAAAAAGTTTTGGACAAACAAGATTACTTTTTTATATTTCAATTTATGACATTATTTTTAATAATTTAACATTATTTCCACTTAAGATGCAATGTTTAAGCTTATCAATTTTCTTCACTTTAGTATTTTTTTTAGTGCAGTCATGAAAATTAAATACAGTAATCAGTCCTATGAGATACAGTAGTCAAGCATTTACTGAAGATTGTGAGACATTATTTCCACTTAAGATGCAGTGTTTAAGCTTATCAATTTTCTTCACTTTAGTATTTTTTTAGTGCAGTCATGAAAATTTATTAAATACAGTAATCAGTCCTATGAGATACAGTAGTCAAGCATTTACTGAAGATTGTGGTGTTGAAATTAGCAATACCACATACATATCAAACCAGAACAATGCATTGACCAATGATAGAAGTGAACTGGACAGTATAGTTCCCACTGATATACAGATAATATATAGATATATCTATTGCTTATAGTACATATTTGAAAAGTGGGGTAATTCCCCATCCTCTATGCCTTCCTTGAGAAAAAGTGATTATGCTTTGAATGGAAAACATTATGATTTTGACAAGTTTATTAAAAAAGATGTGAAATGTAAATGGAATTTAGAAAAATGGTGCAGGAATATAGTTGTTACTGTCTACGATCTACAAGCAGTGATGCAATTGCCAAAAGGTGACATATCAGTTTTATTATAAATTAAAATTTAAACATACTGAATACTGAACTTTACTGTCTACAATTTGTAAAATAATTTCTGTGAATGTTATTTTTGGGATGAAAGCAATTGACATAGAAGTGCAAATGAATTGGGAACCTGTGTACTTCAATTTTTGATAAAGAACGCATATGACAACTGAGAAAGCTACTTCATATTTTATTCTGAAAATTGTGCAGGACAAAAAAAAATTTTATAATTGCTGTATACAGTTCAGTTTCTGAATGTAAAAAAGCATTGCTCACTCACAAATACCTCATTATAGAACACTCGCAAAATGAAGGTGATTCTGCCTATTCTTTGATAGAAAAATAAAACATCAATTGAAAAGTGGCCCCATGTACACACCAGAAAGTTTAATTTCTGCAATTAGAACTGCAAGGAAGACTGGACAACCATTTCACATACATGAGATGTGTTGGGGTGGTTTTTATGATTTGAAACAGTTGCAAGTAGATATAGGCCCTATTAATTTGGGAAGGGTAAAGATTAAAAGTGTAAAATTCCTGTAAGTTTTGAAAAGAATCACTGAATTCACTTTTCTACAAACTGCAATATTCAGATGCTAATTTTCAGAAAGATGGGAAGGGTAAAGATTACAGGTGTAAAATTCCTGTAAGTTTTGAAAGAATCACTGAATTCACTTTTCTACAAACTGCAATATTCAGATGCTAATTTTCAGAAAGCAACTATAATCAAAAGGAAGTAGAGAACATTATCAATTACAATTCTTATCCTTGCATTCACTGCCAAACCAGGATCTTGGATCCCATCCTTCAACCATCCGGTTGATCCCATCATAGATTTTGGCCAGCCTGTAATGGGCTCTATAAGTGGCTGCACCATATATAGAATATTTCTTGTGAGATATGGCAGTTTAACCAAACTAATCTAACCTAACCAGGTATCTCAGAAAGCAAAACAAAAGATCTTATGGAGTTGATTGATAAGAATTTAATACCTAAGTATTATAAACATTTTTACAACAGTTTATAACTTTTAAGTGTACAGTGACAAGTTTTAAAAAGAATTCATAGAAATAAAATAACTTCTTTAAAATGCCTTTCTTTCTTTCTTTCTTCTATTGTTAAAATTTTTGCAAGTGTGTCATAAGTGAGAGATTTTTGTAAATAGGATTTGGGAAGCTATAGGTATCTATTAAACGAAATTTTTGCAGCAAGTGTCATAAGTGAGAGATTTTTGTAAATAGGATTTGGGAAGCTATAGGTATCTATTAAACTGTTATTGTACATGATTCTATTTCAGATTCTTTCTTTCATCAAATTGTGCTATAATGGTTTCATTAAATAACTACCTAGCAAAATTATAGCACTTCAAAATCTTTAAAAGTGTTTCCTGAAAAATCACAATTTTTGAGTTGTGCCACTTTTGCAGCAAATGAGCAATGTTTCAATAATTTCATGTTTACAATAATTCTCAGAGGGCAGAGTTAGGTCTACTTAGATAAGATACTTAATGTTTGTTCATGCTTTAAGTGCATATTTTGCTGTGCAGTTATAGATGTGGAGATGTTTGCATTCCTCATTTAAGTAAGAGTTTGTATAAGATGAATTGCCTTAGAACTGATGATGACCATATAAGATAAATTGGAAATATTAGTCAGATAAGATATAAACTTTTATAATTTTGGGTAGCTTTTTTGAATAACTAATTTACCCAATTATAAAAAGCAAGAAAAAAATGTGTGGAAACATTTAAGAGGCATAGATAAAATTCAGTTAGCCAATTTCCAGAAATACTATTAATATTGAGTGTGATACAAATAAATTCATCTTGTGAGAAACTGGAGTAACAGTGAGAAGTGGAGATTATTTAAAAGGTGAAATCCTTTTTGTGATCTATAGGAATCTACTTCCTTTTCATTTGAAACCCCTTCATATGCATATTGTGTACATAGTATCATATATAATTAAATTAAGGTTTTAAATATCATTCAGAGTTGCTTATATGAAATACTAGAACATTTGTAAATTTAAAAATTGAATACAAAAAAGGTATAATTAAAATATTTCTTCTTAGTGTGCCATGTTATCTCCAACATTTAAAGTCAGAGATTTTGCTATTACTGATGTTCAGCCTTATGCAATAAAGCTTCTATGGTCTGCTGATAAAGGAGAAGAAGGGTAAGTACTTTTATTAATTTAAAATGTAATAAAAACTTATAAATTACTAGGATTTCTTATTCTTTAGTACATGTTATCAGATTAATCTTATAGTTTTGATTTCATTATATTAAACATTTTGAAAACTGAAGATAGCTACTATGGCTCTCCTCAGACACTTCTAACAAGCGAGAGTGTCATAATAGGTTATAATAGCATATAATCTTAAGTTTCGGCATCCAATAAATTATTCAAATTCAAAACTTTCCACAAATCAAAAGTACAAAAATCAACTGGGTTTAGTAAGTTAAAATTAGATGAAAATTTATGTTAAATTTAATTTAAAAAGGATACTGGCTAGTTACATTCAGTTAAACAATATTCTCCTCTCATAACATATATCTAATCTGGATAGCTAGCTAGTAAAAACAATGGATATACTACAGATCTAAATACTATTATGAAGACTGAGTACATTGCCAACTGAAAAGTAACTAATTTCAATTAATGCAAGGATAATCTTATATTAAAATTCTTGTTTGAATTCATAATTTCTATACCCAGTAGAACCTGTTTAAAACAACCATTCCCTGTTACAGCCAAAATTGGTCATTCAGGGTGGTTAGCTTATACAGATTAATTACAATACAGCATATTTAAATGAAACAAAATGATTACACTATATACTTTAATAAAAACAAAATGCATGTTTTTGTTACAATTTAAAACACTGTTTATCATTTGTTCAAAAACACAGCATATTTAATTAGTACAGAAAAATTATCAATAGTGCTTTGTCTCTTCCCACTTTTATAATTTCTACAGTAAAACAGTGTTCAATATCATTTAATTGAGACATTGTTTTTATGTTGTTTTTTTTATTTTCTATTGTTGATGCCAGTTTAATTCTTCATGTTTCAGTCCTTATGACCAAATGATTATATCATCTACTGTATTTTCAGAATTATTACTATCATTGCATTCTTCTGTTGCCATCATTTAGCTTGAAGAATTGCTTGTTCCCAGTTGTAATCTTCAACTTTGTAGCATTATAGTTTTGTTGTTTGCTTTTTGTTCAACCTGAATAAAAATATTGTTTCACATTTCTATAATTTCAGAAAGCAAATTTTCTTTTTAATTGTTGTTGGCATCTGGTGTGTCAAAGCTGTTTCAATTTCGAATTTTGAAGAACATTTCATTTAATGATCAATGATGATATATATAGCATCCCAAGAGGTTTTCATCCAATAAACAGCATCAATAATAGTGATTATTTGGACACTTCAGCTGCATCTTTAGATTCATTCAATTCGGCAACAAGCATTTGTAAAAGCAACAGTATTGAAGTTTCAAACTTTGAATGAGCCCTAGATATGATATATATAGCATCCCTAGAGGTTTTCATCCAATAAACAGCATCAATAATAATGATTATTTGGACACTTCAGCTGCATCTTTAGATTCATTCAATTTGGCAACAAGCATTTGTAAAAGCAACAGTATTGAAGTTTCAAACTTTGAATGAGCCCTAGATTTAAGGGCTGAAGTTTGCCTGTCATGCTGGCAAGAAGAAATTTGGGATTGACCATTGATGATAGATATCAAGATTATCAAGAATGTGGAAAGATGTATTGTCTGAGAGGAGGAGGATGGATTGGTTTTCTTTTTTCATGAGATTGTTAAATTTCTGTAACCAGTCAGTAAATATTGAATAAGTCATCCAAGTTTTGGAAAATTGGCATGCTTATTCAGCCCATTTTTGAAAAATTGTGAACTAGAAACAACATGGACAAAGAGCTTTGTTAATAATCTAATTGTTAAATTTCTGTAACCAGTCAGTAAATATTGAATGTCATTCAAGTTTTGGAAAATTGGCATGCTTATTCAGCCCCATTTTTGAAAAATTGTGAACTAGAAACAACATGGACAAAGAGCTTTGTTAATAATCAATGGTTTTTCTTTTCCCTAATTGCACTGGCATACAAAAATAGCGATTTGTTCCTTTGATACTTTTCACCTTGCAGATAAATTTCCTCTATCATTTAATGGAAAGTGCCTGATAAAAAAAAGTTTCATTCATATTGAAAATGACTTTTAAAATTGTCAATGATGGATGATATGCATGATATCCAATCCTGCACATTCTCATCATGGTGCTGATTTATTCTTTCCACAAACTGCTCAAATTATTTATATTTGCCTAAAAAATTCATAAAATAAAAATTTCTTCTTGGTTAAAAATTGTCACAACATATACATAAAAATATATCACTTTAACAATGATAAAATTAGAATCTATACTGTGCGGTAGATTTTTCTCAGTATGATACATGTCTTTGAAATGCCACACCTTAAATGTTTTGATTTTGCTGCTTATGTCGCCCCCTTATGGTGCCGCTTCAGTATCATAGCATGGCACGGCCCTGATTAGAATGAGTTGAAGTTTGATGGGTCATAATTGCATATTATTCAAAGTTGAATTCTTTTTAGCATGCATATATAATATGATATATATGTATGTATGGAATGTATAATCTGCAAATTATGATGATGATAACTATATTCAAAAATTCAATTTGTCATTACAGTTAATGGTGATAGTAATTTTTTCTTAGAGAAAAGTTAAGCATACTTTATTCACTCTATTTACTATGATACTGGGTTAGAATTTATGATGAAAGAGAACTATATTTCTGTTTAGAACTATTTATAGTCATTTCTTCAAATATTGTTTATTAATTTATTTTCTAATATTTATTTTATAATTGTATAATTAAACATTAAGCAATTTCTTTTGGAAATCTTTAAAAAATTTATTAGTATAAATGAGAGAAAGAGAAAATACTTAATAATTTCCATATTTTTATATATTTAATATTTATCTGGAATCAGATAAATATTAAATATATAAAAATAAGGAAATTATATTTATTCAGTAAAACTTTTATCTAATCACAAATTTAATAGTTTGTTTACACAGATCAGAATGCGATGGAAAACAAGTGATGGCAATGCTGGAAAACAATGATCTACTTTTAGAAATTGTAATTTTCATAATTAACAATAATTTGTAATGAGAGTAATTTCATATGGACTATCCATCCACCAATTTTTTTTAAATTTAATAAATTATAATCTTGGAAATTTTGGCCTCTTGTAAATAATATGATTTTAGTGTTTTTTTTACACACACAATTCGATAAATTAATTTTAAAAATTTATAAATTTTAATTTATCAGAGAAACAAAGAAACCAATCCCATGCTTGACGATCGATGTGGAAGTTTGCATTCTAGATCAGGGATTCCCAATGGGGTCGATGAAATTTTATGGGGAGTGTCAATGATGATCAAGGGGTCTATTGGGGATTGATAGCCGCATATGCACCGGTGATTGATTGGCATAATCAAAATCAAGATCCCATTGATTACAAAAAATTTATTAATAAAATTGATAATTAATTGTTTATTGATATAAAGCTATATCATGTAGTAAGGAAGAAATCATATGAAATAAATATAAGGGAAAAAATACATTAAAATTATTTAATAAATTTTAAAAACCAATAATATTTTTTAAAATATATTAATTTTTAATTTGCAATTGTCCGTTATTGAAAAAAATTGCATTTCCTCAGATGATATATTGTTATATACGAGCCACTTGTAAAATTTAAAAGATTTTAATGTTCGCTTCCAAGATATTGAAAATTTGAATGTGCCACATGAATCATAGAACTTCTGCAGTGTGATATATCTGATTTTGATATTATAATACAAGAAGAGTTGATTGCATTGAAGGAGGATTATTAAAACTGTACTATACAAAGGTTATATAATTATACCTGATAACAGCATCGGAAGGCGGTATTGAGTCTATTGGAGAGCCAAAGTTCATTTATATCACTACGCCCATTAAAACTGTACTATACAAAGGTTATATAATTATACCTGATAGCATCGGAAGGCGGTATTGAGTCTATTGGAGAGCCAAAGTTCATTTATATCACTACGCCGATAATATAGTCCAACAAATTCTTCGCAATTTTACAGTAAATTGTCATAAAATAATGAAAATTTTGACAAATAAGCTATAAGCTTCGAATAAAATTACGATATCAACATGATTTTAACATGTAGTAAATTATCTGCGTGCCTATAATATAGCCTATATGAAGATCAGATGCTCAGATTGCGCATTCCAATTGATTCTAACAGTTACAAAATGGCGGAGAGTTGTAATTTTAAATCATTCTCAAAAGGCTGCATGATTAGTCAAAGGGAAATTGAATTGAATGTTTATTCAATTCAATTTCCCTTTGGCTAATCATTGAATGTTTATTCAGAATTGAAAACTGTAAACCCAGAGACACGATTACATAAAATAAATATCGTTCTTACTGACAGTGTTACCTTTTACATCGAAATCGATTGTTCCGTGCGCATTAATGCCGTCAAAAAAGTTGGTAATACGCCGCTTCTATAGACTTAATACTGTCTTCCGATGCTGTCGTAAAGTATAATAGGCCTAATATTTTTCCGTAATTTAATAGCATCGACATTACAAAGCAAAGTACTTCAACTTGGTTTTTAATAATTTATTTTCTCGCCTCTAATATTCTTATTTTAGTTTATTCTTTATATCAATACAGGTGCTCTTCTAGTTAGTTACATTCGTATTTGTGAAATTTCAAAAACACCTCAATAGTTTTAAGTAATATGATAGTAAAATGCCCTGGCAAAGCCTCTAATATTCTTATTTTAGTTTATTCTTTATATCAAACAGGTGCTCTTCTAGTTAGTTACATTCGTATTTACGAACGTGAAATTTCAAAAACACCTCAATAGTTTTAAGTAATATGATAGTAAAATGCCCTGGCAATCAATATAATGTAAAACTATAAAGTTAGTTAACGTATTATGGCAGTATTTCAAGATGGCGGCGATTTACACAAAAACTTTCTCGCTTTATAAAATTCGGACCTCTTCATTAAAATCTGTGAAATAAGAAACTTTTAATCGGTCTAATTGTAAAATATATTACAATATACCATGTATAAAGATATTTTATTATTTTTTGAGCCAAAATAACAGCAGTATATGAGTTATGAATAACCTGATATGCGAACAAAATTTACGTACGAATTATGTACTGTAATTCCGATTAAAATTACCAAGGATTTTTGCATGAAATGACTTTTTATCACATTATATTAACTGGTAATAAAACTTTTTATTTAAAGTACTGATTCTATTGACATTTATATATCAATAGGAAGATGTTTACACTATAAAAATCTTCATTTAAAGCTTAAAAATTGCAAAATAGTATGTTTAATTATGTGATTTACTGTTTATATATACAGTAATAAACGAGCTCATGATTTTTATTCAGAGCATGTTCATATTTTGTTTCCTAAAATTAGAATAATTCTAATCTTCAATGACAGAAAATTTGTTGAATAAAATTTCAAATCATTCTACCAAATAATTTAAAATAAAACTTGAATGTTTAATAAAATTTAAAATCGTGGTATTTAATTTTGTTGCTTCTGTTTAGGTTTAATAAGAAAATGACGACAAAAAATATAACCACTTACACTTTCACTGCAGGCGATTTATGAAAATTGACCCTAATTAATATGTAAAAATTATGTAAATTAAAATTATCATATCTCGCTTAATTTTCGTCAAAATCTTTTAAAATTTTTAGGATTTATTGCATATTTCTCTCTAACAGTTTAAGCATTTTTTTGGAACATTACTTTTTTACAACTTTTCGTTCCGTATATGAGATCGAAGAAAACACGATTTTTTATATGAAATCTTAGCCATCCAACGAAATAGTTGATGTTTTTATATAACAACATGTCCTCTGAACAAAATGAGCATTCATAAAGAAAATCGGCGGAAATTTTCAGTAATTATTTATAAAAAAAAACCAAGAGTTATGTAATTTTTGTTGAATGAAGTTCGTCATATAATTATTAAAAAAAAAATACATAAATTCAATGAAATATTATTTTTATTAATATTTCATATTTATTAACTTGTCATTATTTCATTTGTACAATTTTTAGCAGTACTTTTTATAATTTTTTTTTTTAATTTATGTCAAAAATCTTAACATATATGAAAATTGTCTCATTTCACATAAACAAACTATTCTTTACGCTATTCTAACTCAACAATTCCCAACGTTTTTTCTCTCGTGTATCCCTTAATTAGGATTTACATTTATAAAAATTGCTTCTTTTCATTCCCCCTCTCGCACCTACCCCTAAAAAAAGTTTTTTTTTTCAATTACTTATAATTACTGAAGTAATGTTTTTCTCATATTTCAGCTTCTATGTGTAAATATTATTATATATGATCATAAATTTAGAACATGCTTTCATTGAGTTAAAAACATTTGTAATTTTAAAAAATTTTCAATAATTTTAAACAATATGATAGTAGAATTCTCTAACAACAAATATAACAAAACTACACCTTTAATGAACTTATTATGTGGGAGTATTTCAAGATGGCGATGATTACACCAAAAACTTCTCTCTATAATCTAAACTTTTTGTTCAAATCTGTGAAATAAAAAATTTCTAATTGGTCTACTTGTGAAATATATTACTAAACAGTGTATAAAGTTTTTTTTTTGTACTTTTAGGAACCAAATAACAGCAGTATCAGAGTTATAAACAAAACTTATGGATGAATTATGCTTATAACTCTAGAGGCATATGTATATTTAAAATATATTTTTATCAAATTGACTTTACCAAAAAATACTTTTGCAGTAGACTCTCAATTATTTGGGATTGGATTACCTGGAAATGATGGTTAATTATTAACATTTTATCTTAGATGCATTATCTGAAAGTTCTTTAAATATCAGATTAATTTTGTTTTTTATCTCAAATAATTAATGATAAGAATTAGAATCAAATTAAAATTACAAATCATAATTAAACCCCTGAAAAAAATCTTTTAAAATTACAAATATTGCAATAATTCCTTATTGAAAGTGAACTAATTTGCTTGTTTTCTTTTTCAATTATAGAATTATTTGGATATATGTATTCATTCAATTTATTTATTTTTGAATATTTGCAGATTATAATAGATAATTCATTTTCTGATTACTCCAGTTAATTGAGAGTATACTATATTTTCAATTCTGAAAGAAACTGATTTTAATATTCTTCAATTAAATATTTTATTGTAAGCTTGCAAAGTTTCAAAGTTTTAAGAAGAGCAATACTAAACTTAATATCAGCATTTATTAGCAGTTTTAAGTTATAAACATATTTTATTAATCATAACGTTTTTAGATTACTCCATCTTCAGTGATATTTGATTGGCTACAGAATGCATTTAAAATGTTTTTTTGCGAAACATCATCTGGAAGTATTTCTGTGAAGCAAAGCATTCAGAGTTGAAGAAGGCACTTGTTGCTTGGCTCAGGAAAATGAGAGGCAATAATATACTCATTGATGGCAATCTATTCAGTGAACAAGCAGAAATTATTGCTTAGAGATTGCAATTGAATAATTTCAAAGGATTAGATAATTGGCTGCAAAAATTGCTTTTGTAAGTCATGTCATAGCTTGCTTTTGTAAAATGTGTGATGAAAGTAAATCAATTGACATGGTCACCACAAACAAATGGAAGGAAGACAGGTTGAAAGCTCTACTTTTCAAATATTCATCAGATGTTTTTAATGCAGATAAGACCAATTTATTTTTTAAAGTGCTGCTGGACAAAAACATTGAGTTTCAAAGGTGATACATGCAATGGTGTGAAGAAAGCTAAACAAAGAATTATAGTTTTGATGAGGGCCAACATGTCCGGTTCAGAAAAGCTGCCTCTTCTATTTATAGGAAAATATCAAAAGCTCATATGTTTCAAGAATGTGAAAAAACTCTTCACTGTGTATTATGCAAACAAAAGTACGTGGATGATGGGTGTCATTTACAAAAAGTAGTTGAGAAAACTGGATCAAAATTTTTTGAAAAAGAAATGTAAAATTCTCCTACTAGTGGATAATTTTACTTCTCATGTTGAAGTCAGTGCACTCACTGAAAGCAGTCTGGGTCGAATTCCTTCCATCAAATGTTATTTCTGTTTTGCAGCCTATGAGTCAGGATATAATCCAGTTTCAAAAGAAAATATTGTTGAATGCTTTTAGAAAGAATTGTTCTTATCGTAGTTTTTTCCGTGTTCAAAGTTATCGATTTATTCAGCGCAATGCATTTATCAATTAGTGCATGGAATGACATCTTTCGAGCAACAATTGCTAACTCTTTTCATCATGCAGGATTCATTAAAGATGATGTAGTTGCAGAAGAAGAAATCTTGGACAGTGATCACAATACTAATGAAGCCTTGCAATAAGAATTTCTTCGCAAGATCCCACAAATATCTTAAGACCTGACTTTTCGGGATTTCTGAGATATATATGAGAACATTGTATGTATGGAAGAAATATTGGATGATGAGATAATTAAGCAAGTTTTGAACCTGGATACAGAAGAACAATCCGATGTCGATGAAGAATGTGAGGCCATCCCAAGAACTACACTTAAAGAAACCACCAAATTGCTGTCAATTTTTTTTTTTTTTTTTTTTTTTTAGCAGATAGGTGCTAGAGTCTCTCTCCACCTCAATTTTTTTTTTTTTTTTTTGAGCAGACAATAACTTTGATATGCTTGCTTGCATTGACTCTATGGAAACTTATGTTTATCAAAGTGTTACACTAAAGCAAACTAAAATTAATGATTTCTTTGGAACTTCTAGCAAATAAAAGTTAGTGAAAATTGCATTTTTTGATTTTTTTAAGTGTTATTTCCATTTATGAACTTTTGATTTTATGAACTTTTACGTGGTCCATACCAATTCATAAAATGCGAGTCCACTATATATAAGGTCAAAATATGCATATATTGGAATATAATCTATATAGTAGGGTAAAATTTCTAGTGTCATAGACAACATTAAAAATGCAGACACTCTTTAATTTTACATAGATCAGTACTTATGTAAAGATTCCCTGACTAAAACAAAAATATACTGATTGTAGTAGATAAAGCATTTTTTTCCTAATTTAATCATTTATCAAATACACGTGTTTTATAGGCTTATTAGAATTATTTTTGATTAATGAATAAGACCAGAGCTGGACTTCTGAAAAACTGAAGATATGTTATTTGGAATTGAATCCATATCCTCCATGATTGTAAGCAATTGCTTTACTATGTGGCTTAAGTGCTTATTCATTAATATAACTATTTTTAATGTTGTCTTTGTGACAGTATAGGATACTATTTTAATACTATATAGCAGGGCTACCCAACCAGTCGATCGCGAGCTATCAGTCGATCTCAACAAGCTTTTTAGTCGATCGCAAGCCTCTGACCATCTTCTGATCAACTCGCTTGTTAAACCTCCACTTTATAATATGTAATAAAGGTGGTCTGTGTTCCTTGTTGAAACAGGTGAGGTTATCCCTAGTGTTTTCGATTTTTGTGTGTTTTATCATTTATTAAGTAATAGCAGATCAGATCAATTGGTAGAATATAATAATATATCAAAGAACCAAAGTGATTTTTAGAATTTGGTTTAACCGGAACAAATTTGGAATACTTGTTGTGTTCCAGTACAATTAATAGGATCACTTCTTCCCACCCTGGAGGATCCGGGTCTCACACCTCCAGGTTTCCAGGAGGGGTACAGGCCCAGCTCGTTGAATCCCATCCTTCAACCATCCGATTAACCCCATCATGAGTGTTGGCCAGTCTGTGATAGGCTCTATAAGTGGTCGCCACCAGATATAGAATATCCCATGAGGATATAGCGGCTTAATCTAACTAACCTAACTTAACCAATCCCTCTGCCTCTCTAAATGGACCGCAGATGGTTTATTGTAGCAACCCACCCAATATCGCACACCGCGGGATAAAGTAAATTTGGCTGCAATTTCCCGGGAAGCGAGTGGACACTGTAAAGCAATAAAAGTGCCCTGCCCATTTAAATGGCAGCAGGGTATTAACAATTCTAATAACTGAATGTTATTAAAATTAAAAATCATGTATATATTGTACTATATGATATAAATAGAGAGAATACTGTACTTGCAAAAAACTGATGCAACAGCTAATTCCGTCCTTGATTAATTCATCGTCATCCGCAGTCTAGAATATTACTATGATCATCTTTGTTGTAGTACAGTCAAACCAAAAAATTTGGTATCAATTTTTCAACAGTGTTAAATCGAAATTGCGCAATTCAAGTATATAAATCGAGAGTTATTTGTGTTTAGAACATAAAGAAATAAGAATGATTTTTCAAAGCAAGTAAACGTGAATTTTAAAGGATATGAATTTAGGTCAATCAGGCTTCATGATGAGATGATTAGTAGTAGATGTTTTCTTGTGTGGTTTAACCACATAAGCACATTAAAACATATCCTGCGCTTATTATATATCCAGTGCCATTTTCCACTTGATACATAATAAGCGCAGGATATTCTAGTACCCACTACGGTCGTCTATATTCTTGATGGGATCAGTTATCAGGATGTGGATCTCCTCTGAGAAACTCTGGAAGTATAGGTCGGTTACATGGACGCATGGTAAAGCAGTCATTCATCTTAGAGAATCCGGATTCAATTCCATGTCCCACATCTCCAGTTTTTCAGGAGGAGTCGAGCTCGGCCTAATGAACCTCCTTCCTCCATTCTTCTTCTAAGAATTCCTGCCACCAGATACAGTATAGTCTGTGTGTGATATGGCGGAACTAATTAAAATTAATCTAATCCGGAAGTATGAAACACGGAAAGTGAACCTGAATTCTCCAAATGGAAGCACAGCATTCTTCCATTATGGCCATCCGGCCTGGCTTCATGGATAATAAAAATTTTGAAACGATTTTCAGTTTCAATTTAACCAGATTCATATTCAATATGTTTTGTACATGTTGACTACAATTAAACCGGAAACATACATATTCTTTAAATATCAAATAATTCTTTCGTGAATAGGAAGATACAAAAAGGCTTTTCCATTCTAAGAATGACATATGAATATCTTTGAGTTTTAATCTAACATTAAAACAACTAATCTAATCCGGAAGTATGAAACACGGGAAGTGAACCTGAATTCTCCAAATGGAAGCACAGCATTCTTCCATTATGCCAATCCAGCCTGGCTTCATGGATAATAAAAATGTTGAAACGATTTTCAGTTTCAATTTAACCAGATTCATGTACAAAACATATTCAATATGTTTTGTACATGTTGACTACAATTAAATCGGAAACATACATATTCTTTAAATATCAATAATTCTTTCGTGAATGGGAAGATACAAAAAACCTTTTCCATTCTAAGAATGACATATGAATATCTTTGAGTTTTAATCTAACATTAAAACAAGGATTTGTATTTTAAATCATAGAGCTGTATGAAGACGAATAGTAATATAACTTCTAAAAGTAAGGTCAAGTGGCCAATACGACCCTTGTATTTAGACAATCTGGCTGCATAGAATTTTTTTTAATTTCTGTTTGGAAGATCAGGATCATAATTTTTATTAATGAGTTTTATACTGGCGAATCAGCTTGGAATATGAGGTGGCGGGCCAATTAGAAGACATCCAATGAGGACAACCGATTGACAATCATACCCGATTCTGATACAGAATTATAATAGTAATATAACTTCTAAAAGTAAGGTCAACTGGCCAATACGACCCTTGTATTTAGACAATCTGGCTGCATAGAATTTTTTTTAATTTCTGTTTGGAAGATCAGATTTTACACTGCCGAATCAGCTTGGAATATGAGGTGGCAGGCCAATTAGAAGACATCCAATGAGGACAACCGATTGACAATCATACCCGATTCTGATATCATATATTTTTAGGGCCTGTCAATTCCCATTCATCATCTTTTGGCTGCTCCACTTCGAATGTGGGCTGCCATGATGGATTGTCTTGCTGCTTACTTCTGAAAAGCTGAGTAAAACAAGTAATCCTTAATTGGGTGGTGTACTACGCTGAATTTCTTTAGTGCGCCATTATAGTTCTCATCACTAGCTAATATTAAACCACGACGGAATCAGTCGTGATGATAAACAATCAATAGGCGTCGTCCAGAGCTCATTTAGAGTTAATTCCAGATCTTTCCTTATGGTAAGACTTTTTTTTTTAGGTTGGCGATCCGGCCGACCTAAATTTCTAAGTAAAGAAACTTTGAAAAGAATATATCAACTTTCCGAATTTGTTCGTTATTTTTAAATGATGAATTATGGAATTATGTCGTCGTCAATAACATGACCTTTTTTTGTATATTAAAGGAGAAATCCAAAAGTTTAAACGAATGCCATTTTTAAACGGTTGTAACTAGATTATTAATTAAAAGATATCATGCCAAGATCATTTTCAATGGCCTAAGTTTCCGCTAAATTTGCATTTGCAATTTTCGCATCGTTTTTGCCAAATTTCTCAATTACTGTAAGAAAAAAAAAATATTTAACGAGTCAAATTATCTAATATCTCAATTTTTCATAATTTATTGCAAAAGAAAAAATAGCCATAATTAATTATGAAATTTGGACTGTTTACCAAGAGAAATAATCAAGTTGCAGAACTTAGAAAAAATTTCTGTATAATCATTTTCAATAATACCAATACGAATATTTAGTAGTTTAAATGCCTAACATCGAGATCCTACTAATATTAAGATTCTACTTTGACTGCCACACGATTTCGCATCTGATCCTAGTGCGATGTATCTATGAATAAGAAGTCGTGTTATAGCGCTCCTTAATAATTTTCCTTTTTTGTACTTGATAAAGTAGATTTGATATGCATTCACGTGCATATTAAGCTTGATATTAACATCTGCTTTAATATGTGCGCGCGGCGCTAGTCAGTCAAAGTAGAATCTTACTCTACTTAACGATACACTCTATTAAAATTTCATTTAAACTCTATCAATTATTTTTAGAAGTTTTTAGTGGAGAGATTCACAGACACATGGCCATACTGTATCATGATCTTATAAATCCTGCTTTCGGGAAGTAAGTTAATTACTGTATTTATAATTTATTAAAAAAAAATATTTTAACAAATTAAATTCTTTGCAAATTAAAACCGGTTATACCAATAAATGTAATTATTGTACTGTATATATGAAAGGAAACATCTGTAAACTACGTCACGCTGTTAGGAGGAAGGCGCAGTAGATATGTGACGATAAATGACGTACGAGGAGGGAGAGATGCAAATTATGAAATCACGCTGTAAAAATAGCTGAGTTTTATATCTCTATGAATAATAATAATATACTTTTACTCATAAAGACTTCTTTTATAAAATATAAAATGTTTATGCTTTAATTGTTCGAAAAAAAAGACTGTAGATATACCTCTTACATTTTATAACAAACATATGTAGTTCTAAGAAGTTTATATCCAGTTGTTTGAAGATTTATTTGGAAATTAAAGAATATATGCAAGTAACAGTGTAAAGTGATTCATATTTACTATTTTACGTGTTTTTTTTTTAATATAAAATCGGAGAAAAAATTTTTCAAGTAGAAAGGAAAGAAAGGAGCCTTTAAATTTGTGACGTCACGATCAGGGAGAGCAAGCTTAGTGTGACGGAAAATGATGAAAGGGAGGAAAGAAGTCAAAAAGCGTTCGAAATAGCGTGACGTGGTTTATTGATGCTCCCAGATAAACCTGGACAAAGGAGAGACATTCTAAAATGCTTTTTTTTTTAACCATTTAATTAACCTACTGAGGTATAATTAAACAAGCATTACGCAATAAATAATACGAAATGCAAACTAGTACTGTATATTGAATCATTTGAATTAAATTGAATCAAATTAAACGAGTTTTTGTAATATTTATCAAAGTTAATTTTCATAAAATATACCGCAAATGTATTTTTTTTAACTGTTTATTAGTTTCGTTTGACTGTTTCGAAGAATTATTGAGAAATTATGGCAAAGACATAAATACGACTTGACCTTATTTTGCGTGCATTACTTCGTAACGTATATCGTCATATATGTAATATATTTTTTTTCCTTCTCTTTGTTAAATGCCTATTAGTAGTATATTATTAATAATAAAATCATCAGTATGAAAGAAGCGTTTGTGTAAGATGGTTTATCTTTTCATATCCGGAGGATATGAAAAAATAAACGGATTTCGCGCTTTACTGAATTGTCAGCCGTTGTTTGTAACAATATTTTCAACCCAAAAACTAAATATCGAAAGCGGAAGTTACGCATATTATTGCTGTATATACATATAAGAGATTGGTGTAATAATATTCAGCAGTTCAAAACAAAATATTTCACAAAATTTTAAAAAAGATTATAAAATTTTAGTGTTTCCCAAACATTTTATAAGCTATAATCACAAAAAAGAATTGCCACTATATAAAACTGTTTGATATTTTTTACACAATTTTTATTGTAAAATATAACTGAAATCTATTATTATTTTTTTAATTTTGCAAGAAGTTGGCAATAACTTCTCAGAAACGATTAAGCAGTTCCCTGTTTTTAATTTGAATATGATAAAAGTATGTGCGCTCTACACAAAAGTAAAAGAAATTAAATAAATACATGGCTGTATGATATTTAAAACTAAAATAATCTGTTTTTAATAAAATTAAACAAATTTTATGATAAATTATTAATATACAGATAACACAAAATATCTAATTTATTATACATCTATCTGAAAAAACAAGTTTTTTCAGACAGATGTATAATAAATCAAATAAACACAATATATAAATATATACTGTAGTAAATTTTATAGGTTACGTTAACATTTTTGTTGTTTAACTGAGAAAAATTAGCATAAATCCGACATAAAAGCTTTTTAAACGATATGAAATACACCTTCACGCAACTTTGAAATTATCCCAATTCATTATTCTTAAAAATGATTTGAATGAATCATAAGATATATCTAACTTTGTGAGGAGGTTAACTTGGACCTGTCCTATTTTTATTTTATTATGCACTCTATTATTCTAACTTCTGTGCATCTCTTATTAACACAATTTCCGATTTCTCTTTTAAATGTTATGTAGACAGCACAACGAAAGTCAATGACTTTTGGCTTGCAGCAAGTAGAAAATTTGTTTTACATTCAACGAATTATGTTGTTCAGAATTTATAATTTTTTTCTTTTTAAATTTACGTTCGAGTAGCGGAGCGATACGAGAATATCTAGTAAAGAACTGAAGCTCCTCCCATTCGTTCTAGTGAAGCATACTTTGCTAGCGTGTTGTCTGCATATTAACGAAGAGCAAACAAAATTCCCAAGATATTTTAAAGACAAAAGATAAAGCATATTGATTTTGTATATATTATAATCCACAACTAATAATTACACCTTATAAAATTAAATCAATCGACTGGAATCTAAATTAAAACAATGATCAATTAATCAATCTCTATCGATAGTAAGATTTGAAAATATTTAAAAATAGATACGTACATATTTCACAAATCGATATGATGATGAAAATATAGATATTTAAAGTATATTGAGAAATTATTTTTACATTCTTTAATCTTATTTTTTAGATAGCCAACGAAAAACGAATAAAATAAATGGTGAAATTTATTACGAAAGTTATAAAAGTATTTTTGTAAAACTAGATACTTAATCTTCCATGAAATTGGGTGGAAACTTCTGAACTTGTTTCCAGCACATTTTATAGGCGGTTAACGATTTTATTTTTAACAGTTAAAAATAAAATTCTTGGTTTAACAACTACGATATTACGTTTTAAATTTCTCTCTCACCAATATTTTTAAAATTATTTTCATTTTAATATACAGTATTATATATCATTTGTGATAAAAATGTTCTAAATTTTTTATAACTAGTCAAAACGCATTTTAAAAGTATATACAAGTACATGTACAGTATTCCATTAATGTTTTTATATAAGAAATGCTTTACTAATATTTTTAATCTGTAATTTTGTTTAAAATTTTACTTCCTTAATGTCATATTTTTTCCTTATATCTCACACAAAATGGCCGGATATCTATCTTAGAATAGACAAGAACCCACTACACTTTTGGAAGAAAAATAGAAATGGACTTAAAATTAACATTATATAGAAAAAACTATTAAAAAATTTATTGAAATAATTTTTTAGAGAATTTAAAACTAAATCCTGTTAATTGGAATTTTTAATTTTATATGATTATTACATTTAAGTTTATTAGGATTAATTATTCAAAAATATAAGTAATTAAATTATTATGATTATTTGAATGTTGGCACTTTGGTTGAACTTCTTTCAGGATTCTTATGTTCTGCTATTCTGATCTCTCTCCTTTGTTAGTTACGTATACATTTAATACTGTGTTGCATTAAATGTGTAAAATCTTGGTCTGAGTCTCTCTTGGTTATTCTTAGTCAAAATCACTTTTTTGTTCTCCTATATATACTAAAATCTGATTGAAAATTTGATATAATTTTTCATCTCATATTTTAGTATCAAACTGTATATTCTTGCCTTATAAAAAATTATTTCTCTGTCATTTTGATATGGTTGAAAATTGTTAAAATTCCTTTTTCTACTATCCTCACTCAAGTTATGTCTTCTATCATTTTTATTTGAATTATAGATTTAGGTCTATATTTCTTACTTTTATTATATAACCTATTTTCATTGTTACTCATGCATATTATTGTTGGTCTTAATCTATTGTGACAATTTAAACATGTAGTACATTAAATATATTTAAAATGTGAAATTACATAAATCAAATGATAAAAATCAGAAACTACCAACGTTTAGCTATGTAAATTAAATCTGTAAACAGATTGCAATAATATACATATATTGGTAAAATGTCAGTTATCTATTAAAATAATCTAAATTTTAGAAGCTATTGTATATTAATGCAGTGTAAGCATTTAAATGATTAGCTCATCTTACAATAAAGAGTTTTAAGAAGTTTTATTTATTACATAAGAATTATTTATAACATAGAAACAAATTTTCAAAACTTTACAATCAATGAAGTATAAAAATGGTGAAATACAAAAAAATGGAATTCAATTAAATTTACACATATTATCCAAAATTTTAATGTACTGGTAATTTTAATATATATGTAAAGTATTTATGAAACTTTTTATTAATAATTTTTTTGTGAATAAATCAAGTTTAGAGAGGCTAAACTTGACAACACAAGTATTTTATTTTTATTTTTTTATACTTAAATGAAATTTTTTTTATTTTACATTTTGTAAAATTTTTATAAAAAGTAACAAATTATGTAAAGATTACCTGAAGAATTAGGTAAATTTTAAACAATATTCAGATTTTTAAAAATCGCTGATAATTTTTTTAAAAATTGAATCTTGACAATATTCTAATTCAATAATAAATTGCAGATCTTCTGCAAATGATATGCTTTCAACTAAATATGATTAAGAAAAATAAAACTTTATTAAATGAAATGATATTTTAAAGTATTAAACATATTAAATTACAGTCTATAGAACATATAATGAAATTTAACTATGATATATTTAAATTAAAATCATATTCAAGATATAATTAAATGATATATTTTTCTAAAAAATTTTGGAGAAATATTGTTTCATTAGAGAATACTAACCAAATATAAAAACACTAGTTAGCCCCCTGGTCACTATGTGCCCAAATACACCAAAAACGAAACATTTGTTTCTTATCTGTCAAATTTGAGATTTTTCATTTATTTAATATCGTTGTGTATAATGCTTTTGCGTGTTTTTTTCTCCATACCAAACTTTGAAATTTTCTTTACATGAAATTGGCAACTAAAAAACTATCAATTTACCAATTCAGTTATTTAGATAATAATTGTAATTTTTATCTTAAAATAAAAAATTATAATTTCTGAAATGAATAAAACATTAAATATAATTTAAATGCAACATTTATGCAGCCTCAATGCACCAAATATAAACTGAAATCTCGAGCCGGGGAACAGTCAACATTTTGCTATTGAGAAAGACAGAAATTGAAGTCAAATAACAAAAAGAAGTGCACAAACATAAATAGGAAGTAAACTATGATAATTTAAAGCAAAATTTATAAAAAGATTGGGATTTAGTTTTCTAAAAGACGCAATTAAAGATTTGAAGTGAGAGAAAAACAGTAATAGTGACATTTCTGGTGCGGGAGTTCGCATATGCGCAGAAACATGGCTTATTCCTTTATTATATATGATGATAATTCAATTGTATAAGAATTAAAGATGTTAAAATTTGTATTGAAATGAATTACTATTCACTGTTAAACTGTTTAAAAAACAATAGTAGTCTATAATATCTTTGTTATCTAACACTATTTTCTTATATTAAAACAAATCCAGGAATGTTATAAAAAATATAGTTAAACCAATTTTAAAATATATCCCTTATAATATTTATTGTATTTTTAAAATTAAGAATTGATTATAAAAGAATATTGATTAAGATATCATCTCCAGAAGATCTGAAGAAACAAATTATTGACTATAAGAAAATAAAATAATATACATTTTGGTATTATATTTTGGTTTTATTCAACTTCTTAGATATTATCATCTAACTAAATTAACAAAATAATTTTAGAACTTTGGTTTTATGCATTAAAAAACCATTTAAAGTGTATTTATTAGTTTTATTTAATTTTTGATTAAGTTAGTTATTTAAAAATGTAATATTGTTAAATAACAACATTTAATATTTTTAGTTTTAATTGATTTCCGAATACATGAAGTTCCCAATTTTATGAGCTAATTCGTTTCTAGAGTGTTTTCATAAAATAAAAATTTGTAAACCAAGGATCTATTTCCTATAGATATAATGTTAAAATTAGGAGTTCCATTGTCAACATTTAAATCTGAACATATCAGAATTAAGTAAAGATCAACAAAATCCATAGTTTATGATTAAACAATGATTAATTTAACTAAATAAATTAAAATAAGGCCTTTAAAATCAAGCAAATAATAATAATAAAGAAATTATTTAAATTGTATTAAATGTTAAAAATTTTTATTCTTCATTTTTATTGACAGATAAATAGATGAACTTTAATATAGATGTACTACTGCCATAGGCACAATCTGGAATGGAAGTTATTTATATAATATGCTGGTAAAATCAGGACCATGCTACTTCTGCTTCTTGGCATCAGTTTGATTTTATGATTTTATAGCAGATGGAGTTACTGCTACAAACTCAGTCATAATATATTTCATAACTACATATGTGATTTCAAATATCTTTTAATGAATGTTTAACATCTATTTATTGAAATTAATGCTTATATTTAAAATTTTTTTTGATACTTCATTTTTGAAAAAACTCGTAAACTAAGAACTTCCTATATTATTTATCATTTACTAACAGATTAGATATATCATATACCACTTTGTTGGCCTAATTTTCAATTTAAAATTTCTAAGACTGATCATTTGTTCAATTTTTGTTTTGCTGAAAAAGATTTAATGGTAGTCAAAAATTATGTCGGTTAATTTTTTACTATTGAAATGGCTGTTAAATTTATAACTTAGTTTTTAAAATTTTTTAATTAGCTTACATATAATTATTAGATATATTAAACAAAAAATACAAATAGATAATGCAATATACAATAAGTATAATGCAGTGATTTATCAATAAGTCAGAAAGCCAAGCAAGTTTATTAAAAATGCTGTTTTTTGATTATTATTTTTTATTCTGAATTTTTTAATTTTGCAGTTTTTAATTTATAAGAAAAGCCAACACCTTTTAATAAAACAAAGCTTCATACTTTAAAGAAAGCAGGAATATAGAACAATAATAAAAAGAGATAGTAAAAATTAGAAATCCTTGCAAATTTCACAAGACATGGAAATTTCTCAAATATAAATGGCTAATGAATATTCATCATAATAATATGACGTTTATATTTATTAATATATGTTTATTTTAAATTAATATAGTGTGAGAAGGTTAATTTTAAATTAATATAGTGTGAGGAGGAAACTTTATTTTATTATGCACTTTTATTATTTTCGTTATTATCTAACATATTATATTTTAGTTTAAGAGTTGACTTATTTTCACACACTCCATCGTATAGTTAGCAATCACGTGTTACAGAATCGGAGCCCGTCCTCCAGAAGAGCTGTCCTGGCTAATGATGTCATCTTATCTAACTAATTTTACCACTGATCCGATATGCGAATGTAAGAATGATCCATATCGATGTTTTGTTAGATTTATAAATTAATTGTAAAGAGGATGACATGAATGAATTATTCTATAAGCTAATCAAATTGATATTGTTATGTGTATCTATGTAAATGAAGCAAAACGGGACTGTAAGTTACTCGGTATAAAAGCCTACGCAACCAACGACACAATGAGGTGTTGTATCAATGTAAGGTTGGCTAAGTGATATTTGGAATTCTTGTAAAAAGTCTGCAATTGTTTGAAGTTTGAATCAGAGGTGGAGGTAGTAGAATTTAAGTAGTATTTAAGGTTTTTCTTGTGAATAATTGGATTTTTGATATTTCAATTGGATTAAACAAGTTTTGTTGATTAATTGTTTGTTGCTTTATTATTGTTTCAATAAAGCATTTCGTAACACTTTTGTAAGTGTTTTGAGTGTAATAAATTTTATATTTTTTTTATTATCTAGCTTGTTTGAGAATTTATTCCAATTATTAGTATAATTTTCTAACATCGTTTGTTGTTTTCAGTCTAACACTTATTCGTTACTTCTAGTTGTAAGTTTCTGGTTTTGTTTTGCCGGTTAAATGTTAGTTGTTGTTAGATTGTTTTGAAGTTAATTATTTTTAAGTTAAGATTTAGTTAACAGACCTGAGCTCAGGCTGAACTCTGGATTGCAGAATCGTTAGAACCGTTAGGTTTAGTTTGTAATTTGTATTATTGATCTTCATTAAAATTTGTGACTTTGAAATAGTAGTTTGTATTTTACAAATTTAATAAAATTGTAATATACTATTAATTATAAAATAAAATTTCTAAAAAATATTAAATTCAATTAGTTCCAATATGAAAACTTTGATTGTATAAATAAGTGATCAGTTGTAGCCAAAAATTCCGTTTTTTACTAATAAGGAGACTTCATGAGTTGGGAAACGTGGATGTGAATGAAACTTGTGTAGTTCGTAGAGAGGGCACTACTGAACACACTCGTAAAATATTAGGTGTAGATGGCCAGCCAATCAAAAGAAATGAACCAAAAAAATATTGTAATCTGTTATAAATTAGTATAATAAGTTAGTCTATCTGCTGTGATGTGAGCTGTGTGGTAAAGATATCTGTTTTCGGCAATGGCGGCCCGAGTTCAAGTCGCACTACTGTACAAAAGATTTTTTTTGTTTCGATTAATTAATAACATTTATTGTTTTAATTTTATAATTAATTTAAACAAATGCATTACCATAAAATATAAATTATTCTATTTTAATATCAATGTATATCAATTTCACATGTAATAACACACTATTACTTTCTCTTAGTCGTAAAGTTTCATAACAAAAGTATTATGAACAAAATGCCTTTTATTTTCTTCATTTTTATTGCCTTGTTTATGATGAAAATTAAAACAATAAATGTTATTAATTAATCGAAACAAAAAAATTTTTTGTGCAGTAGCGCAACTTGAACTCAGGCTGTCATCGCAGAAAGCAGATATCTTTACCACAACGCTGCACATCGCAGCAGATAGACTAACTTATTATACTAATTTATAACAGATTACAATATTTTTTTGGTTCATTTCTTTTGATTGGCTGGCCATCTACATCTAATATTTTACGAGTGTTCAGTAGTGCCCTCTCTACAAACTACACAAGTTTCATTCACATCTGCGTTTCCCAACTTGCTGGGTCTCCTTGTAAGTACAGGATACTATTTATTTTTATCTATTAAATTTGCTATTTAAAAAAGAAAACACTTATTAAGTAGAAAATGATAATCACTTCCTATTTATCAAATTAAATAGAAGAAACTAATCATACAAATGTAACATTTTCAACTCAAAACAGTCATCTTCAGTAAAACAAGTTAAATATATTCTATTATTAGAATACAGCCATTTATAGATCAACATTGTTCTCAGATTGCTGTCAAAACAAACTAAGTTAAATTAAATTGAACAGAACAGAATGTAAAATAAAAAGTAAAGAAAAATGGAATTAGTTAAACATTTGAAAGACATTTATTCAATTCAAAATACAAGCACAATTTTAGTAAGAACTTTATTAAGAAAATAACTAGGATAATGTTTAAGGCTTGAGATAGCCATAAATCCCAAGAAGAATTTGTTCTTTTTGGGGCTGATGACAGCTTTTTTAAGCCCTAAACATCATCACAATTGCCTTCTTAATAAACTTTCTAGAAAAAGTGTACTAGTACTTTGAATTGTGTATTTCTAGTACATGTATTTTTGCTATTATGACATCTGCTCAATCAATAAGAACATTTTTCATAGAAAGACACAAGTTACAGCATTTAAAAATATGTTTTGTATTGGTATAATATGTTTATTTTCACTAATAATTTGTCATATTTTTCATGAAAATAGACAACATTTAATGCAAAAAAAAAAATATGCCATATTTTCCCCAAATCAAATACAAATAAAAAAAAATCCATAAATATTGTATTTGGGGTTATATAATTAAATTGGGGAATGCATCTTGGAGAAAAACACATAAATTGATATTATATTGTAATAAACCAGAGCCTGCAACCAGCATGCTAAATCATAACATGAATTGCTGGAATAAGTTCTTCTTGGAAAGGTGCCTGATACTTTATGGATAGATATTCAGAGATTACAAATTATATTAACTTTTAGTTCACAAATTTAAATTATTTGATTATACTTAGAAAATCAAATCATAAATTAGCAAAATCCATAAATCTAGAACAAATAAACAATCTGAAAGACTATCTCAGGATACAGAGACACAGGCCTAAAAAGCAGAATAATTTCAATTTTCTAGAATGCTAAGAGTTCTATGCATATTCTATTATTTTACTTTAAATATAATAATTCTTACCTCTTATGATTTATTCTCTTCTTTATTAGATTTTACAAGTGATGGAATTTTTGAACTAGCACAATGATCAAAAAACATATTAGGTAAACTATTTCCAAAATAAACTTTATTATTTTGGGCAATTGCTTCAATTCTTTTCATTTCAAGATATTCAGGTGATAATAATAACTGAAATTAAACAAAAATGAATCAATAAAATTTAAATTTCACAATTATTTCTATATTTTAAAAAAATTATTTAATTAATATAAATTCTCTTAACAAAAACATATATTCAGCACAAATCAATCGTCATCAGCGAAAATTTATTTCAAATAAGGTAATAAATATCAGTAATCATATATTAATATTAATTTAACTGCAAAATTTCTTATATTTTCATTGTAAATTTGTACAATTCCTATACAAACTTTGTGATAAATTTTGAGGTTGTCTATATCTGCATCAAACAAACTGTTATATCATTCTATGAATTAGCATGACATTTTATATAAAAATTCAGTAGAACTGAACAAAAATATTTCATATATCTATATGATGTTTAACTTATTTAGCAGAATATTGCAAAATAATGGAATTTCTAACAAATATTTTAAAAGAAAATTTATTTTAGAAATTTAAAATAATTCATTTGTATTTTTTACTATTGATGTTTTGGAAATATTAGAACTAAAACAATATTTTCGATTAGATTCAACATAGAAATTAGAATGATGTCAATTTTCCATTCTTTTGGAGTAGCTATCAAAGTCCAAAAGAAGGAAAAATACAGTTCACAAAGGAGAAAACACACCATTTTACAGCATTAATATCTGTAGTGGAAATGTAAAAATTCTTGAAAATAGATAAAAGTTGTTTGACTGTCTCAAAGATTTTCATATTTTAAAATATTTTATTGTAAAATATATAAATTAAAAGATTGCATGATTCTAATGTATTACATTTTACAAAATATTGATACATTGTATTATTATTATATTTTAATCTTATTATCAACAAAGCAAACTGATAAAAAATCAAATGGTTAAAATGCATATTCATTTGTGCTAATAATTAAAAATATGATTTTTTTCAAAATTTCTTTTCATTTTCTATTAAGTATAAAAAAATTGTTTTGGCAATTAAAAACAGTATAATATTTTCTAGAACAGTAAACTTCCAATGTGTATAAAAAATATATTTTAGCTCTTTTATTGCTGATGAGTTGAACAAGTATGTCACTAATATATTGTTCTTTGATTATTATTTTTTAAAAAATTCTTGAAATACAGTCGATTCCACTTAATTGGGCCACTGGTTAATTGGGGCAGCTGCTTAATTGGGCCAAATCTCAAAGAACGAAAACCAAACTAATAAACAATACATATTTTAAATGTCTAATTGGGAGAGTAGCAGAAAAGGAATTTAGAAATTTTTGATGTATTTTAGGGATTTTTCAAAAGTATGTCAATACTATATACACTATTATTTAGCAATACTAGCATGATATGAATCAGTTATCTATTGTCGTGCATCTGGCAAGTATGCATCTGTTTAAGAGTCTAACGTTACTATATACTGTACCTAGCAATATTCATTTACAGTGTTGAGTTTACATTTACAGTTGATAAAATTAAAAGCCAGCCATTTAATACAAGCCATTATAGACTCACTGATATAATTAATGTACCAAAATCCATTGTACCATAGCGCATCTCCTACAACAAGAAAATCAATTAATGTACCAAAATCCATTGTACCATAGCGCATCTCCTACAACAAGAAAATCAACTGCATGAGGAATAGGCATTACAGAAAGAAATTCCAGTGACATCCAAAAGAAAGCATGATGGAAAGATCCAGAGATTGAAGAAGCATTAGATCAATGGTTTTCTATAATTAATGGACGAGGCATGAATATCAGTGCCCAGTGTTGAAGGCAAAGATAGAGGAGATCACTAAAAAGCTAATAATTAGGTACAATTCATTCCAAAAAAGTAGTCACCTAAGCAGAAGATGTTTGGCTTCTTTACAATACTTACAAACCAATGAGATTAATCGGTTCAGGCGCAAATTCGAGTTTGCAGAGCTTTGGACGATTCCATTTATTTTTCTAAGCAACAGGGTTAGGTGTGGAGCTTTGGACGATTCCATATATTTTTCTAAGCAACAGGGTTAGGTAGACATAATGACAGATGTTCAATCATTTTTTCCGAAAATTGATTTTGAGCATT
>AYEL01062969.1:0-82479 GCA_000484575.1 Olivierus martensii
GCCTCAGCGACTTTGATATCTTCCGCCTTATCTAAGTGGCGTACTATGCGCACTTGATCCCAATTTCATACACGTAAAAATGTCTTGCGAGGGCCGTAGAAAACGTAGCATTTTTTATATCATTACGATGTTCTTTTCATAGAAAATTTATTTTCCTACTTACAAGGTTAAATTTCTAGGAAAAGAACGACTACCGTTCAATTGGAAAAATAAATGTATTTTCTGGTCAGACTGAATGTTCCAAATGGTTAAAGTAAATGTTCAAAATCGTGGTCTTCAACATTGATACATTTTTGAGTATGAATCACGATTGATTCCGTACTTCGCACCAAAGTGTCCAATGGGATTTCTACATACACCGCTTGAATTTCATCCCAAAGTGTGTCCAGGTTACTTGGTTTACAACTGTACACCTCATTTTTTAACGAGTTTCCTGCACGCTCTCCTGAACTTACACCGATTGATTTTTTCTTATGGGACACATTAAAAGATGAGGTGTACCGTTGTAAACCACGTAACCTAAACTTACACCGCTTGATTTTTTCTTATGGGACACATTAAAAGATGAGGTGTACCGTTGTAAACCACGTAACCTGGACACACTTTGGAATAAGATTCAAGTAGTATGTGCAGAAATCCCATTGGACACTTTGGTGCGAAGTACGGAATCAGTTCTGACTGTACTCAGAAATGTATCGATGCTGAAGACCACCATTTTGAACATTTACTTTAACCATTTGAACATTCAGTTTGACCAGAAAGTACACTTATTTTTCCAATTGGACTGTAGTCTTTTTTTTCACAGAAATTTAATCTTGTACGTAGGAAAATAAATTTTCTATGAAAGGTTATAGAGTGTATACATTTTTTTGAACACCCCTGTATATGACTCTGTAGTTAACATTGGATATCTCGGGAGAAGGATAATTTTGGATAGTAATTTAAAACAGATATTTAAATCATATTGAAAATTCAATGTGGATTTGGACTTTCGAGATGACATCATTGACAGTCAAAATTGACATCCTTTCGATATATTAATTACTTAACGTCACTAATGTAAGTAGTAGGAATTTAAAACAGATATTTAAATCATATTGAAAATTCAATGTGGATTTCGACTTTCGAGATGACATCATTGTCAGTCAAAATTGACATCCTTTCGATATATTAATTACTTAACGTCACTAATGTAAGTAGTATACTGCGTCATTATGACATAACAGTTGAGTGACGTTACAAAAGTTCTGTCATGTGAGGTAAGTATGGATGCCGTTCCAGAATATCATCAGTTTGTGAAGTCAGAAAATTCTGATGTATGATATCATTATGTCATTATCATCAGGCTAAAGTTTAGATTTTCTCAGATCTGCTTATAGATACAACACTATTGTAGATATAAAGCCTACAATAGGGCAATTCAGAAACTATTATTTCCCTATAAATAATATAGGGCAAATTCGGGTACAATAGATAATTAAATAAAATCGTCATTCAATTTCGATTGATATTAATTTAACCAAAAATGTACTAATGTCCAATCAAAACTGAATAATAATTATCAATTATGAATTTTCTGATATCTGATCTATTATATTTTCATCCTTTTGATAACTGGGGAAATCATTACTCAGTGAATATAATAAAACACATCAAAAAGCAATTAATAATCTGTAATATATATTTAAACATCAGGTATTCAGGAAAGATGTATGCAGTAAAATATTTTAAGGCAATTATTTCACTTATTAACTTCACTGAACAAGGATACATTTGTTGATTTTTACTCAGTGTCTGATGCAGTTAGGCCCATGAGGCCATTGTGCCAGTAAACTCGAACTAACTAATCAACCATAATTGAAAAAATTCAAAGAATACATTTACTTATGTAAAATTAATGGATTTCATCGATTATGTGTTTCTTATTCTTTCTAAATATATGTCATAAGAGCCACGAAAAGACAAGACACAAAGTGCCGCAAATCTGGAAAACGACAATTATTATTATAAAGATATTTCTAAGATTTACTGATAATAAAGTTCATAAAAATTTCCTGGATAGGAAAGAATATTATTACATATTTATGTTGTAGAATCCGCCCATAGAATGTCACAATGGGACTTTACCGAATCGCTTCATGAAATCAAGAATCTGTATCGATAAATATTTTCATTTCGTTAATTTCCATGAAGTCACGTAACTGAAATTGTTGTTGATCTGACCGATCCATTTCCGTAATTCTTCCTGATGCATCATGAATTTTTTTAATTTAAAGTACAAACTCGCATCGTGAGAGTCTATTAATACTAATTCGTTAAAAGTTTCTTGTAATTCTTTTTCGGTTGCCCGTAGAATGATTCCTAACAGGAAGAAAGTATAGCCAATTCCTCTAGTAATAAAATTGGCCCATATTACTTTCTCTACAACAGTGGAAACAATTTCGCCTTGAAAATTTTTGCAAGGTAGGGAATAAAAATTTTATCTCCAGAATGTAAATCGAAATAATCAAAATATTAACAGGAAAAATTTGCTAATGTTTTCATAATTATTTTGTGTTATCTTTTGCTGACAGAAACAAATACTTCAGAAAGTTATTTACAGAGAAATTTTATTACGCTTATCAAGATTGATTGAGGAAGCATAAATAAATGATAACACAAACATTTCTTTTTTATTCCACTTCTGAATATTGATATATTTTAATACAGAGAGCGATGACATGCAGATTATTACGCTTATCAAATTTGATTGAGGAAGCATAAATAAATGATAACACAAACATTTCTCTTTTTATTCCACTTCTGAATATTGATATATTTTAATACAGAGAGCGATGACATGCAGATCGTGAATTAAATGCCATAATATCAAAAAAACATGTCCCCAAAAAATAAATTCAAAAAATCCAATATAGATCTCTTTCAATGCTTTATGCATCATCTTATTATGAGTACAAGAAATATAAGGATCGGTTCCATAAATGAATTTTAGACTGCAAGAAGCATCACAATCATATCGATCATTCTCGCCAGGAATAAATATTCTTATGTCAATAGTAACTAACGATTCTTTACTTATAAATGAATGCCCAGAATATTATTGTATAATTTTATCCGTATTGTATGGAGTCGAACTTATTACTGTTTAAAACGAATTATTAAGTTCTTATTGGTATTAATCAGAAAATCTCGGTGAATGATACAAATTTGGGTATGTCGATTTCTTTATTTCGTTTGTGTAATCACGAAACTCCTTCCTTCCCTTGCATTAACCCATTAAAAAGTAATCATGGGAACTCTTATATGGTTATTTTTACCAGTCTCTGCGATGACATTCTTCAAATAATTATTTATTTAGCCTTATATTATTGATTATTTTACTGCAAGTTTTATTATATTAAATATGATTAAAAATATTATCTCTGATACGAAATTGTTAAAAATATAAAAGTTCTAACGGTATTCAAGGGGTTGTAAAACGAAAAGATTAAAATTTATAAGAAGTAGCCGAATTCACACCAATATTTTATTCAGATTTATAGAAATCCAACCCGCAACAATGACAGCTGTCCACATTTCTGCAATAAAAATTCCACTGAGTAGACTTCCACTTCTATTTACTTTACAATAACTTTAGAAGAAGGCTATTGACACTTTCCTCTGGGTGTAGCGCACATGAATATACACAGAATACGACAGTAAGTATATTCATGCCCACTACACCCATAGGAAAATGTCTATCACCTTCTAAATACCTGCAAATGGAAGACTATTCAGTGGAGTGATGTGTATCGTAAAAATCAATTAAGGAATCATTTCGCGTTGGCTGGAATAGACTTCCACTTCTATGTACTTTACAATAACTTTAGAAGAAGGCTATTGACACTTTCCTATGGGTGTAGCGCGCATGAATATACACAGAATACGACAGTAAATATATTCATGCCCACTACACCCATAGGAAAATGTCTATCACCTTCTAAATACCTGCAAATGGAAGACTATTCAGTGGAGTGATGTGTATCGTAAAAATCAATTAAGGAATCATTTCGCGTTGGCTGTTGTCAGTACAGGAATCCCTTGATTAGTGCGAGTTTGAATAATGCGGTTTTGATTAGTGCGCTAAAAGAATTGAGACCATCCCTTGATATATGCGACGCCAGATTTGATTAGTACGCTTCAACAAGTGCGATTTTTTTTTTTTTTGCAAACCCTCTGTAGCGTTGGCAACTGAATCTCAGAGATTGTAGTCTACATGGTTAGAGCATTGCAATTTGCAATAAATTTTATTTATTTATTTTTAATTGTGTTAATATTACGACTTTTGCCATGTAATTGCTATATTTTAAATTGGTTCGTAATTTTATTTATTAATAAATTAATAATAATATTATATAATTTAGCGTGAATGGCAATTACTTAATAATAGCCATTACAATATTATATAGCCAGCTTGCCTTCAGTTCCTCTCCAGTACTCGATATCTACGGACCTGCAATTTTTTACAAAATTTATGTAATTTTGTGTGAAAAATAAATTTTAATTCTTACTATAAATTTTTAAATACCTATACCACATTCCTCAATGATTTAAAGTACAAATATGCAATAAAGATACGTTTTGAGAGAGGGGGGAAAAATACATATTTATAATTTTGATATATTCCAAGATTCATTATAATTATTTTCATTTGTTTTTTTAGTTTGATTAGTGCGGTTTTGTTATATGTGGTGTATAGCGAGGATTTATTAACCGCACTAATGAAGCGATTCCTGTATAGGTCTTTCAGATGTAATTTGTAGAGTCGCATCCAAAATCAGGATGGATTGGTGATGTCCACTTCCATCATTACAATTTACTGTGGGATTCTACACTGTACTGGGGTTTCCCATCTCAACGTTCATTTTCTCGTATTTATCGGGTTAGATTCGCAAAAATTCTTAATCATATACTCAAGAGGGATTCTCGGGATGATTACCGTGATTGACGCTTCTATTTTCCCTTCTTCTATACCCTTGGTTCAATTACCTAATATCACACTTCCAATTTTTTAATAAGGATCCGACATGGCGCTTTGAACCACATCAACATCCTGAGGGCTGATACGACAGAGATGATATCAACCATCAGGCGATATACTCTCCAATGGTATCAAGTGATATTACGTTGCTTTTCTATATTTAATACACAAGGCGCCGTTTAATTTTCATGCACAACATAAGCCACAACCCAGGTGGGAGTAACTCATCACTTATAGGATGGAACTCATTCAGGAAACTTGGAGTCCCCAAAAATCTCTGGAACTAGGGATTCAGAAATTCAACCTGGTCTGTAGGGTGGAAATATAGCACTGCGTCGATTTGGCTGTTGGTTGAAAATTCTAACAATCCTCTTTATACAAGATGCGACCTCAATATTTCAATATCAATTAACAATTACCAAATAACTTTGAGTGCTAATCGGGGGGTACATTTTCTTATTTCATATTCAAATGTATGATATAAGAAAACGTATTATCTATTCTATTAATAACATATATAACAAGCACAACACAACTTGTTCATAACTCTGAGACAAGGCTAAAAATAGATTTTTAATTAAGGCAAAATTATGGCCTCTATATAAGAGTGGCTCTTAATCATTTCAGATCCGAGAAAAGTTTTAAATATAAAACAAATCTTGAGGAACTCCAAAATCAATAATGTTACAGAAACCGATTAAAAAATAAAATTAACAATAAAATATTCATGCAGTTTTCAAGATATCTTTAATAAGGAATTATATATTAAATATATTCATATATTTCATAATTTCGCGGAATACTTGCGAAATGTTATCTAAACTTTGTTTTTCGAGGATCATTGATGAAAAGCCATGAACAAGAAACAATTATATGAGATTTGAAATTCGTACATATATAAAAAATAAAAATCTAACAATTGCATTTAGTACGTTATACAATATTATAACCATAGTTATGAATATTTTAAAAAACAATAAAGGGATGAATAATAAATATGTTAATATTTGTGCGACGATCTTTACAAAATCTTTGTGTTGTTAATAGTGGAAATTTGAGTATAGTCTGATTTCTGATGAGAGACGTTTCTGAGTTTTAGCAGCCCCGAAAAGATAGAATACAAACTGCTACAAATCTGAAAAACGATAATAACTGTAATAAAGATATTTCCAAAATTTAAAAACATTTATAATAAAGTTTATAAAAAATTACCTTGATAGGAAAATTCTTATCGATGTTATAGAATCCGCCTATAGTAAGTCCCAGTGGGACTTTACCGAATCGCTTCATGAAATCAAGGATCTGTATTGATAAATATTTTTGTTTCTTTAATATCGAAGGAACATAAATAATTTACAGTAAAATTCATACCTTTAATTTCTGTTCCAAGTATAAATAGCATCCTGCAAATCTCCGGATATCTTGAAAACCATTAACTATCTGAAACAAACAAAATTAATTTTAATTTGAGAATTCAAATTGATAATAACTGAATGTTATATATATGCTAATACTTACATTAAATGCAATGGAACTTAGTACAAGTCCATAGATGGTGCAAAGGAATGTGAGCAGAATGACTAAGCACAAAACAAAATACTGATGTGAACTATCTAAATCTATAAATAAATAGAAATAATAAGCAAGACTTGTTCCTGAAGTAATACCGGCATAACTCATAACTAATATGTAATTGAAATTGTTGTTGATCTGAGCGATCCATTTCCATAATTCTTCGTAATGCATCATGAATTTTCTTAATTTGAAGTACACATTCACATCGTGAGGCTTTATTAATGCTAACTCGTTAAATATTTCTTGTAACTCTTTATCGGTTACCCATAGAAAGATTATTAACAGGAACAAAGTAGAGCCAATTCCTCCAATAATAAAATTGAACCATATTCCGTTCTCTACAACACAGAAAAGAGCTTCGCCTGGAAATTTTTCAATTTTGCGCAAGATAGGGAAGAAAAATTTCATCTGCAGAATGTCAATCGAAACAATCAATATATTAATAATAAAAAATATCAACAGGGAAAATTTGCAAATATTTTCATAATTATTTTGTATTATTTTTTGCCGACAGAAATCAAAGCTTTTCAACTTAATTTTCAGACTGATTTTATTACGCTTGAGAAAACTGAATGAGGAAGCATAAATAAATGATAAGACAAACATTGCTATTTTGGCGAAAAAACTTCCACTTTTAAGTATTTGATATCTTTCGACACAGGGAGCGATGACATTCAATTCCGGAATTAAATGCCAGAATATCAAACAGAGATGTCCCCAAGCAATAAATTCGACAAATCCGAGATAGATTTGTTTTAGTATTCTATGCATCGTCTGATTATGAGTACAAGAAATATAAGGCTCGGCTCCATAAATAAATGCGATATTTATGCAAGGCTGCAAGAAACAACACAAGCAAATCGATCCTTCTCGACGGGAATACATTTTCCTTGTGGCTCTAGTAATCTTCTCAAAGATATTTTACTTAGAAATAAAGAATGCCAAAAATCTTAATGCATTATATTTTCGCTATAAGAATTATAGCCGTAATGTACGCAGTCGAGTTTATTACTGTGTAAACAATTAACAAGATATTTATGATAATATTTAGAATGGTTAGAAGTATGAGGCAAATTTCTGGAAGTAGTTTTTTTTCAGTTCGTTTGTGTGATCACAAAACTCGTTCCTTCCCTCGAATAAGCCTGCTAAAAAGTGAATACGGAAACTCTCGCCGATTCACTTTTACTGTTTCTGTATTCGAACTTATTCAAAATAACTGTTATTTATTTATTTTACTTTACGAAAAAATAAATAAAAAATTAAATGTGCAGCAATTTTTTTATAAATCGCACGTAAAGAAAAGTAAATTTCCTAATTTTTTTTTTCTTGAATGTGGAATATAAAAGAATAACATGCACGAAAATCACATAAAGGTGATTGAAAAGTAGAAATTTTTAAATTATGTTAAATTGATATTTTCATCCTGCATTTTCATAACAATTTGACATCTTATAAATTCCTCCGAAGTTCAAGGAATATT
Source organism: Olivierus martensii (assembly GCA_000484575.1). Classification (NCBI taxonomy): domain Eukaryota; kingdom Metazoa; phylum Arthropoda; class Arachnida; order Scorpiones; family Buthidae; genus Olivierus; species Olivierus martensii. The sequence continues at coordinate 8,076 of AYEL01062969.1, forward strand.
TCTGTTTTGTAACCAATAACCATACTCGAATCGACGATAAGTGATATTATTTCTAAACAGAATTATCTTAATAAATCTAGAAATTTCTTCCAATCTTTTATGTAAACCTATAGAAGAATTAGATGCAGACTAAACCGATGAAGCAAATTCAACAGAAGGAAGAATAGTAATTTTAAATAAATATAACAGAAAAAATGCATTATTAATGTTCTTTGTAAATTTCACAATAAATCATAAAAACTTAAATGATTTTATTATATTATAATCTTTATTTTGGTCAAACTTACAATTATCAGAAAAGAAAACAGCCAAATCCTTTAGACAAACCAGTATAACTGATATGTTTATTATCCAAAGTATAAGAAATGCTTTTGGAAAGAGTGTCATAAATAAAGTTTTACTTCACTTAATTTAACATCGTTTTCAAAAAAAATTTAAAAATCAAGACAAATACAATCACCCAAAACACTAATTTCATAAAATTTTTTATATCATCAGCATAGGAAAGTATGTTAACAGTAGAAAAAGACAAATTTAGAGAAAATAACAAATCATTAAAATAAATAGTAAATATTTAAAAATCAAGACAAATACAGTCACCCAAAACACTAATCTCATAAAATGTTTTTATATCATCAGCATAGGAAAGTATATTAACAGTAGAAAAAGACAAATTTAGAGAAAATAACAAATCATTAAAATAAATAGTAAATAAAAAATGCCCCAGACAAGATTCTTTAAAAACGCCAGACAAATTATTCTTATAACCGGAAAATACCTTTAAAACTAGTTTGATAACACCCAGTAAAATAATTATGACAAATTTGATGATAACAATTATTAATACTATATAATTTAAGTTTACGTAATAACAAAGAATCAATCGCTTTAGATAAATCTATGTAAATAGTATCAGTTCCGTCTTTGCCATCGAAATTTTTCATATAATTGTTATAATTTTTTATCACAAAATTATCTGGATCATATAAATAAATATTATTGTCCTCTGTTGGATCAGCATATAGAAAACCGATATAATGTTTATTGGATAGGTTAAACAACTGTACAGTCGTTTTGATTTAATCATACTAAATCATATAGTTAAATTTGATGCTTTGAGCTTTTTTGTGTTGTTGTTTTGATAGTGAAATTTGATGTGGTGCTTGTTTTGTGATGAGATGCTGAGTCAAAATATCTGCAAGTATGACATTTTATAGAATAAATACCAAAAATATACTTCAGAAATTTTATTTGAGATTTCTGGTAGTAGAATGCATTGAAAATTGCTACGGAATTTGTGAGAACAAAGGCATTAATTTCTTCAAAGCTTCAGAAAATGCTATTCTATAGAGAATATTTAAGAAAGAACAATAGCATTTACAGTGGAATATTCTTTGTAAAACCATATCAATTTGAAAAAAAAATAATCTGTTTTATAAACAAAATAATAGAATATAAAAATTATTTTCATATATAATATAAAAGAACTTATTAAACATATAAACATCTTACTCTGACTACTTGGGATATGTTGGCTAATTGTGAATATCATTTTTAATAATTATAAATGATAAATCGGTTGTCATTTCGATGTTGTTCGTTGGGTAATTTATGCAACGAATCAGTGGTTATAATATGAAACAAAATATTAAAATTTCATCCAGGTTTTAGAAAAATAATAACATGTCCATCTTCTATAACTGAAAAACTGAATAATTACAATTGCATATTTGATTATTTAAATTTTTAAAATTAAACATATAAGCATCTTATTCTGACTACTTGGGATATGTTGGCTAATTGTGAATATCATTTTTAATAATTATAAATGATAAATCGGTTGTCATTTCGATGTTGTTCGTTGGGTAATTTATGCAACGAATCAGTGGTTATAATATGAAACAAAATATTAAAATTTCATCCAGGTTTTAGAAAAACAAAAACATGGCCATCATCTATAACTGAAAAACTGAATAATTACAATTGCATATTTGATTATTTAAATTTTTAAAATAACCGATCTAATAATTATGTAGATTTAATTACATTAATTAACTGATATAATTAGTTAAATTAATAATATATATTTTTCTCAACAATTACTTTACTTTAAACTATTTAAGTGTCAGGTTTTGTGACATCACTTGTATTTTTCATCCACTGCTAGATGAACTTTATTTGGTTTCCGTTTGTGTCTACCCAGTACTTAATGCAATATATAGGTTATAGAAAGGATTTATTTAGCTCATTATTTATAATAACGATATTAGGAATTAAAGTTTAATTCCAAGATTGAAGCTTTCTTATATAATCCTTACACGATACGCGAATATATTGAACAAATGACATTATCCTGACAGATAACTTATCTCAACTTCAGCTATTGTCGAATTATTTTAATTAAATAAACAGTTTTAGATATAAAGAAATTTATTTAATGTAAAAGACTTAATAATATAGATTAGAAATTTATTGATTATGTAGTCTTGTTACTGACAACATTTGCATGAACTCCTTTCTTCTAATCTGGATTACTACAACATGCTCAAAATTTTAGAAATTATATTGATCGCAGATTAATTTATCTTTTGAAGAGGGAAAGTAATTTATTATTCTTGAAGAAACTATGTATAACTTTAAAATGGCTATTAACATTCCCGACTTAAGTACTGTTTACACAACTAATTTGTTTACATAACTAATTTTTAACTTTAATGGATAATAAAATTTACCTTAAGTTCCTTACTCAAGCCATTGACAACGATCTCTACATTACCTCATGATGACGCACATCATTATAAAAACATAATTAATATCTAACTAATTTTGCATTGCCATATCTAATTCCATATTTGTTATATACAAATACAAAGCAAGAAGTGTTTCAATTTGTAATTTTTGTGGATACTTGCTGTGAAGTTAAACACAGTTTTTTTAATTTTGAGGCTCTTTTAGAAGAAAAACTTGATATTCTCTTAACTATATAAGCTGCATCTCTTTTCAACTTCCCGTAAGATTTATTCTTGACGCAAATATCAATGCATCTTGTGTAAATATCTGCAGAAGCGGACGAACTTTCCTCCATTTGACCGTATCACTGTAGATAGCGAATGATTTTTCTAGTCTCCCAGATCGTGATGGAGTTTCTTTGAATTGAAGTCCCTTGAAAACAATAAACGAAGGACCCAGCTATTTCTCTCATTTATAGAGAGAAACAACTAAATGCGATGGCATTTTTTTCCATTTAAACATCAAATTGACTGCAAAAATTTTTAATCGTTTTCTTATTTAAATTTTGGAATCCTTAAGCTGCAATAAATCACTTCTTTGCATCAAAAAGTTCAAAACTGCATCAATTTTCTTATTAATATTATAAATGAGAAATGTCTGGGTCCTTCTGGCCCAGCTATTTCTCATTTATGGAGAGAAACAACTAAATTCGATGGCAATTTTTCCATTTCAACATCAAATTGACTGCAAAAATTTTAATCGTTTTCTTAATTAAATTTTGGAATCCTTAAACTTCAATAAATCACTTCTTTGCATCAAAAAGTTCAAAACTGCATCAATTTTCTTATTAATATATGTTCATCACGCCAAACGATAAATAGCACTTCTAATTCCACTCCGCATATCAAATCTAAAAATTACATCAAAATCTAAAGCTGCAAATAATTGCAGATAAATTTAATACAAAACAATTATTAAGAAGTAATTTAATAACTTTATGCAATTAATTCGATCAGTCCATGCCGATCCCAAGTTTTCTATGTTGTTACACTTAGAAAGACCATAAAAGAAATATCAATTTTTAAAACTAATTATCCATATGCCAATAATAATTATTATTTTTAGATTGTAAATTGCTTGCTTACTTATATTTGTAGGATCTATAGCAAGAACAGAAAAAAAATTAATATTCAGCATATGATTACTTGTTAAAGTGAAGAAGACAACAATTCGCTAAAAGCGCCAGAATGTCAAGACCTGAAGAAACGTGTTTTTTAAATCCCTACCCAGTGGCGTAGCGTAATAATGCCGCACCTCACAAAATATGATATTATTATGAAGATAAAATTTTCTAGAGCGAGGAAAATACTAAGCTGCAAAGAGATTTTTTTCTCCAAACTAGAAAACAAAATTTAATTGCGAAAACACGTTTTGAATTCTAACACAAGAATCCCTTGATAAGTGCGGTTAATAAATCCTCACAATACATTGCCTATATCAAAATCGCACTAATCAAACTAAAAAAAAAACAATGCCAATAATTATAATGAATCCTGGAAAATATCAAAATTATAAACATGTGTTCATAATCCTTTGATAAGTGCGGTTAATAAATCCTCAGAATACATTGCCTATATCAAAATCGCACTAATCAAACTAAAAAAAACAATGCCAATAATTATAATGAATCCTGGAAAATATCAAAATTATAAACATGTATTTTCAGAAATCCATTATTTACGCCAATTACAGAACATAAAATGAAAGAAGCAAAACTAATAAATTTAGAAAAAAATTCCTATAAAAAAGGGGGAGATTTTACATCTGACCTATAAACATACTTTTAAGAGAGTTTCTTCTTTTCCTTCTTTCTTCCTTTAAAATAATTCTGGATGCATTCAAAATGAAACAATAATAGTGATGAAGAGTGCCTCAGCAAGTGAGAGAGGGCGAGTGTGTGTGTTTTATATTTTTGTTTAAGGTCTACCCAATCACATCAGTAGATAGAGAGGTTTGAACTCATTTCTGACCTTATTTGGTCAAGTTGCACCTCCTTTCTTCCACTGGGATTGCAGGTGGTCCTTATTGACAGGATATTTTACAATATTGTTTTTCCTCAGATTTCCGAACTTGAACCTTGCAGTTGTTTGTAATTTGATCATTGTTTCTTCTCTCAAGGCATTGTTTATAGTTTGTTTAACAGTTATAAAATTCCTCCGTCTCTCCTCCAACCTAAAGTGTCATTTACAGTTGAACTTTTCCCAATTGAATTGATTAGTTTTTATAGTTTAAACTATTGCGTTGCACCTGCAATCTAGGGTCCTCAGTATGGAACATAAATTTAATTTCCGATTTTTTACTACAAAAATAAGTTTATAGAATATTGATTTGGGAACTTTTGGGCCCCTTGTTGATGGGGGCCCTAGGCAATTGCCCTTTTTGCCCATAGGATAACGCGCCACTGCTTGTGTCTCCTTAATTTAGGTAAGCAGGGTACTTATATTTGTCTATACAGTGGTGCCTCGCAATTCGACCGCCCGCAATTCGACATTTGAGTTTCGCCGGTTGGCCCATGCTCGTGCATGGAATTGTATGATGTAATTTGCTATTTGTCAGTTCTTTTTGGGCTACTTTGGTGTTTTTCCGTGTTGTGTTAATTTTCAATTCTACATTTTTCGGATAGTAAAAAATTTGTAATTATTATTATTTTTTTGAGTGAAATGTAAGGATGGTTCAAAGAGAACTGACCAGAGGAATAATTCCGAAAAGAAGAACATTTGATTGAGAAAAGAGACGAAGAAAAATATTGTAGATAAAGTGCAGAAAGGTAGAACAATTAAAATGTAACTCGAGTATGGCGTTCCTAGGACAACTGTGGCAACGTTTTGCAACAAAGAGAGAGGATTATGGGTGCTAGGATGTCTGCTGGAAGACTTCATTCCAACATCCAAGGACGAATAAATTGTATGTTGTGTATAAAATAGTGTATTTTGTAATTTAGTGTGTTATACAATAATAAAACATATATAATAAAGTAAATAATATAGTGTATCCCTCTCACCTCACCCGTTAGGGGAGTGGGATGGGGACCGATAACGAATTAATATATTTTACATAGTCTTATATGGGAAATATTGTCCCACGATTCGACAGTTTCTCAATTCAACATTACTTCGGCGACGGATTAGTGTCGAATTGCGAGGCACCACTGTACTCTGTTTGGAAAGGTGACACTTGCTGACAAAGAACGAAATTTGCGAATCCAAACTGTTTTTTAGGTACGCAAGCAGTTGTGCATGTGTTGTTAAAAGACAACACTTTATGGAGAGAAGCGGGGCATATACATTGCGTAGACGCCGTAGGTAGCTACTGTGCAAAATATTGTTGCGGGCATTTTCAGCTTCACTGTTTTTGCAGAGTTGCATCTCCTCTAGTCTTCTTAATATTAATTCAACGATAGGGATTTTTCCGCCCCTAGCAAAGTGCCTCCCGGGGCAGGCGCCCCCTTTGCCCCCTACGCTACTCCACTGTTCCTACCAACTTATCAACTGCTCCCTATTCACTGTTTAAATTAAATATTTTTTTAGATTTTATACTCCCATGTATTCAGGCTTATTTTTATGCAATGAAAAGGTTTAAAATGTCTAATCGAATTTTTGACTTTCGCTTAATCAGATCGGAAAAAATGACCACTGTGCACCGTACAGAATTTGCCAGTATTAGTATAATTATGTACATTTATATTTCCTGCATATGTGAATATTTTCTGCCACTTATGCTGATTTTAAGTAGAGCCTTCAGATTGTAGAACAGAAGTAAGTTTGATTGTTTCGATATAGTTGATTGGGATTCAAACAACCTTGTTTCTCTGTCTAAAATTTTATGAAATTCATTCTCTGAAATAATATATTAATCTATTATATATAATAATAATAATATAAATTATTATTATTAATAATTATTATATACAATGCGTGATCGGTTAACGAACAAATCGGGTAACGAACACTTTCGCGAAAGATTTTCATGTTCGGATAACGAATACTTTACAGAACAAACTGTGGGACCCGCGGACTGACGGAATGACAAGACGGCCGAATGGCCGCCTGGTAAAGCTATGGCTCTCCATCCTGGAGGATCCAGGTCCCACTCCTCCAATTTTTCAGAAAGGTTCCGGGCCCGGCTCATTGAACTTCATCCTTCACCATCCGGTTGACCCCATCATAGGTGTTGGCCAGCCTGTGACGAGCTCTATAAATAGCCACTGCCAGATAAAAATATCTCACGAAGATATGGCGGTTTACCTAACCTAACGGAATGACAGTCTTTGGTTAGGTTAGGTAATTAGATTACGCCGCCATATTCTCATGGGATATACTGTATCTGGCGGCGGCCACTTGTAGAGCCCATCACAGGCTTGCCAACACCCGTGATGGGGTCAACCGGATGGTTGAAGGATGGGGTTCAACGGGCCGGGCCCGGACCCCTCCTGAAAAACTGGAGGTGTGGGACCCGGATTTGAACCCGGATCCTCCAGGGTGGTAAGCCAAAGCTTTACCACGCGGCCATCCGGCCGACGACAGTCTTTGGCCTTGCGCGTTTGCGATCATATGGTAAGGATGGGAGAACATTAGTTTTACCCGAGTAAAATGAACTCGTAGACAATGTAAAATAAATCAAAGATTTATTAAAAAGTTAAGAGAGAAATTTTGCAACATTTTGGTCTTAGAATGCACCCATACCACGATGAGGTCAATAGCCTGGGATCTCTACAACGATCAATACTATTAATCACTTCCGAAAAATTCTGAAGAGAGAAAAGCAATCGACATTAGAGAGATTCTTTAACGGAAAATAAACATAAGAGATTAAAATGCAAGACTATGTATGTATATATTATTGGTATTACATATAAATAAACGTAGTAAGAAATTATATAATTTTTTATTTATTTTTGGGTCTCCAGAACGAATTAATCAAATTCTCATAAAAACCTATGGTATATCGATGATCGGTTAACGAACAATTCGGATAACGAACATTGTCTTGGAGATTATGTTCGTTAATCGATCACCCACTGGTATATAAATTACTATATACAATAATATATGAAATAATATGTAATATTCTAGTTAGGGCATTTTATTCGCAAAAAGTCGATATAGAGTAACTAGTGGTATTATGAAATATGAGAGTTATATGGAAAAGCATGGTTTCTCATAGAGAACATGGTATTATACTGTAAAAATGAAGAATTTTTACGTAAGATGATGCCATATTTTGGTTACAGTTTCAGTTTTTCGATAGGAAGCATAACAGTTTAAAGTAGAAATGGCTTTTCATCAAAGTACGAAAACTTTTGTGCCATCTGAAATCATCAGATCTGCAAAGATCCCGGATAAGTTAATACAGTAAAACTTGTCGAAGATGGACACTGTACAACCTGGAATCTTGCTTAACATGGAAAATATTTTTATTCCCGAACTACGTACATAGAAATATCAAAGAAATATCTGTAAACGCAGAAACTGTCTTACGTGGTAACGGAAAGATCTTAAAATTTCACTAAATAAAAAAACACCTGTATACGATGGAAATAATTTCTTCCATCTTATAAAGGAAAAAGTGGTTTTGATTTTCAAACCATTGGTCAACCTGAACAAGGAATGGAAGAATTTTCTGAAGTATCGCATCCTTGATGGAATTCAGACATTTATAGAACAGCTTGAAGACATTAATATGTAGGTAAATGCTGAAGAATATATCAACATTGATAAAAGCTTTTTAATAGATGCAGGTTATAAACTATGAGTGATTTGATCCAATCAAGTTGAGAAGAAAATTCCATAAATGATAAAGACGACAGTGAAAAAGAATTGAGAAGAGACATTCCAGAAACAGAAAAAAATAAGAAATTTTGCTAATGCTATGAATAAATTGGCTGTGTTAGAAGAATTTTCTGAACATTTCAGTTGCATAGAAATTACTGAACAACTTGCAAATTCGTACAATGATGGAAAGAGAAGCATGTTTAAGTAACCATGCAAAACAAAAAACACTTCACGAAATATGGAAAAGAAACTTTTGTAATTTTTATACTTAATAAGAATATATAAGAACTGAATTACTAAATACTGAAGAATGAAATTTTAAAATAAATCTTGTAGTTCAGTCCTATTTGTTGCTTGTTTTTCTAATACAGCATTATATGTCCACTTTATTTGCTTTTCAAACATAACGTATGCATTTTGTTATATAGGATAATACAGCAATTTGGTGCTATATTTTATTATACAGTATATTTCCAAAATATGTACTATTGCAATAACAATGTATTGCAAATGCATCGAACTTTTTAATGCCATAATGAAACCTGTATAAGTTGGAAAACTGTCTAAGATTTAAAAAATTTTCTGGTCCCTTGTGATTCCAACTTAGACAAGTTTTACTGTAATTGTTTTTCTGAGTTTCTTAAGAGTATTTATTGTCACCTTTTCTCTATTCCTATTTTCACAGATTTTGTTTCTATTGTAGTAAGTTTCACTCAAATATTATCATTTGGAAAATGTTAATGTGGAATAACAATAACATGTGTAATATGTAATAGTATTCCATATTACTCACGCTCACTCTTATTACTATAATTTTAGGTAACATTTGTTCCATTAAAATTTAGATAAAGGCACATGAACGGATTACTTTAAAAATTAAGGTGCAAAGCATATTTTAAATATTTATTTTATTTATTTTTTCTAGTAGACTATCACTATACCTACACGAAAACCTACAGCATCCAAAAGAAAGAAATAATCAGAGGAAGATCTTACAGTTATAGTGATGAGGATGCGGAATGCTTGTATTGCAATGGAAAGTACGGGTAACGATATTGCAGGAGAAAAATTCATTTAATGTATGGAAATTGTGGGCCCACAAAGTATACTGTGCTAGACAAGGACATTTGTTTATGAGTTTTGCCGTTCTAGGAATCTTGAGTGAAAAAGTGCTTTAGAGCATATAGTCCCTTATGCAGTAGAAAGAGTGCCTATTTCTATTCTATACTATTATCTGATTTACCGAATTGTTTATTTATTCGAAAATGTTATTTGTATATAAAAACCTTAGAGCATACCTGGGAGAATATAGTCCCTTATGCAGTAGAAAGAGTGCCTATTTCTATTCTACACTATTATCTGATTTACCGAATTGTTTATTTATTCGAAAATGTTATTTGTATATAAAAAATGAATAATATAGAATACTTCTAATTTATTCGGAGTCCCTGACGTGTCTTTTTATCTTCAGTTTACGGTGAGTAAAGTGGAACATTATTCCATTTAACCCACCGAAAACCATTTCATTTAACCCAAGTCTAATCCTCTGGAGCATAATATTGAAGTTTGCACTTTAAAATAATTTTTTAAATTACATAATAAATATATAAAATATGGCAACCATGTTTAAATATGTTTTATGGAAATGTCCGTAGAAGGAAATAACACCTGAAACCATATCAACCATATAAGCTTTTAGAATTGTTTATAAATTATAAAAACAAAGTGATATTCCATAATACCCCCAGTCAGTCTATATTTTTTTGTGGAATAAATAAGCCATTTTATTTTAAAATTTCTACAAGAATTTTGAACGTTCTGAAAGAGAAATATTACAGAAATAAATATAAAAAAGTACATAGCTACATAATGTGTGGCTGCAGTATTTCAAGATGGCTGTTCTTCCAACAAACATCTTCGAGTTTTAATCGAGCAATTATATACAAATATATGAAATAAGAAAACATAGTGTTGATTCTATTAAAAACCTATATAACACATCTCAATTTTTTCGTAACTCTGAGATAAATGTAAGAATAGATTTTGAATTACTAAAAAATTACGAACTGTTACTATTCCTAAATGAATAAGAGTGGCTCTTAATCTTTTCAAATCCGAGAAAAATTTTAAATTTAAAACAAATTAAGCGGAGTTCCAAAATCAATAATATTATAGAAACTGATTCAGAGATAAAATTACAATAAAAATATTCATGCACTTTTTAAGATATCTTTTATTAAGAATTATTGTTAAATATATTCATATATTTCATAATTTCAAGGAAAATTTGCGAATAGTTATCGAAACATTATTGTTCCGTGGATCATCCATTAAAAGCCACTGCTTTAGAAACATCTGTATGTAATTTCAAATTCGAACACATTTAAAACTATAAATTATAATTGCAGTTAGTATTTCACACAATATTATAAACATAGTTATGAATTTTTTAAAACAATAAATGAGTAAATAATATCTCTTCTACTTCTTCATGATTTTCCGTTGAATACAACAGTTTATCCTCGACCTAACAATTGATATAATTTCTTAACTTTTCTTTTCCAATCTCCTCTTTTCCCCCAATTACCATCGCATTTTCCCCATAGCAATTTTTACTCCCTGTAACTATGTACACCTTGGTCATCTCTTCCTTTTTTTTCCTTTTCTATCGTATCCATTCCAATGCTTTCCTTGGCAATCTTTCCTTGTTCATTCTTTTAACATGTCAAAACCATTCTAGCTGTCTTTCCTCCATTTTGTCAATAATCGATTTTTTAACATTCAACAAGTGTGTTATTGCTTCATTTAACATTCAACAAGTGTGTTATTGCTTCATTTCTAACTTTTTCTAATCTTGACAATCGTGCTGACCTCTGCCAAAAATCCATCTCAACCGCAAGAAGTTTTCTTTTGTCTTTCATGTATAGTCTAGATCTTTGATCTATACAATATTTAATATTCTCTAAAATTGTATTATAAATTAACCGTTTTGTTTTAAGAATGTTATTCTTATTCAATAAAACTGAATTGAGCATTTCGATAATCTTTCTCCCCTCTCCAATTCTTCTCTCAACTTCAATCATAGAAGAGTCATCAGCCTGGATAAATGATCCCAAATATTTGAAGTGTATGAAAACATTAATCTGTGTTTCGCTAATCTCTAACTATTACCTGTTTGATTCGTGTATTCTGCTTTCTTAAAATTCACTGATAATCTCCATTCATTGTACTCTTCAAGTAATTTCTGACCCATATAGTTTGCATCTTCTTTATCTTGTGAAATTATTACTTGATCATTTGCAAAGAAAATTTATAAAGATAAGTGCTCTGAGTGATTGGAATACACTACATTTCTGTCTCCATGGTCTTAGAACAATTTCCAAATACACTTTAACAAGACTAGGGGATATACAGATCGCTGCAGTAAGCCTTTATTGGTTTTATATTCTTTTTTGAACTTTGAACGTTTTTGATACAGTATGTATTAGTCCTATAAATTCTTCTGATTATATCAAGTAGTTTGTTGACTAACTTGCATTTTTTCCATTGCTATCCATTTCACTTAACAAGATTAGGGGATATACAGATCGCTGCAGTAAGCCTTTATTAGTTATATATTCTTTTGTGATCTTTGAACGTTTTTGATACAGTATGTATTAGTCCTATAAATTCATCTGATTATATCAAGTAGTTTGTTGACTAACTTGCATTTTTTCCATTGCTATCCATTTCTTGGAATACTGTCATAAGCCTTTTCCAGGTCTATTCTGATTTGTAGGTTGACGTTTCTCCAAAATCTGTTTCAAAGTAAATAGATGATCTATACAAAAGCGTACGGCTGCAAAACCATACTGCTCCTCTTGACCTTTCTCCAAAATCAGTTTCAAAGTAAATAGATGATCTATACAAAAGCGTACGGCTGCAAAACCATACTGCTCCTCAGAAAGATATATTTCTCGTTCTAATTTAAATTTTAAAATTGTTCCAAATAATTTAGTAATTTAACTCTTTATACATATACCTCTATAACTGGAAAATTTTTCCTTTCACCTTTCTTCAATTTTGATATGATGTAACTGAGAGTAATCTCTATCGGTGATTTATCCCTCATATATTTTGTTAAATAACCGTGTTAATAGAGAAAGTAAATGGTATTTATTTTGTAATTATCAATGCGGTGTTCTTTAAGATATCTTTGTGTTGTTGACTGTGGAAATTTGAACATAGTTTATTTTCTGATGAGAGACGTTTCTGAGTTTGAGGAGCCACGAAAAAACAGAATAAAATGTGCTGCAAATCTGCAAAACGATAATAATTGTAATAAAGATATTTCAAAAATTTAAAAACATAAAATATTACCTTGAGAGGAAATTTCTTATTTATGTTATAGAATCCGCCCATCGAAAGTCCCAGTGAAACTTTACCGAATCGCTTCATGAAATCAAGAATCTGTATTGATAAATATTTTCATTTGTTTAATTTCCAGAAAGTCAAATAATTTACAGAAATATTCATACCTTCAATTTCTGTTCCAAATATAAATAGCATCCTGCAAATCTCCGGATATCTTGAAAAGCATTCAGCATCTGAAACATGCAAAATAATTTTTTATTTTAATTCGAGAACTAAAATTAAAAATAATTGAATGTTATTTATGCCAATAGTTACATTAAATGCAATGGAACTCATCACCAGTCCATAGATGACGCAGATGAATGTAAGCAGAATGACTAAACTCAGAACAACATATCGTTGAATATTTCTCATATCTGTATAAAGAAACAAATAATAAGAGATACTTGTTCCTGAAGTAATACCGACATGAATGCTAACAAAATTGTAACTAAAATTATTGTTAATCTGAGCGATCCATTTCCATAATTCTTCGTGATGCATCATGAATTTTTTTATTTTGAAGTACAAATTCGCATCCTGAGACCTTATTAATGCTAATTCATTAGAAATTTCTTGTAATTCTTTTACTGCTACCCAGAGAATCATTACTGACAGCAATAAATTAGAACCAATTCCTCCAATAAGAAAATTTGCCCATATTCCGTTCTCTACAGCACAGAAAAGAGCTTCGCCTTGAAATCTTTCATTTTTCCGCAGATAAGGGAATCCAACTCTTATCTCCATAATGTGAACCAAAATTATCAAAATATTAACAATCAAATTTGTTAACAGGGAAAGTTTGCAAATCTTATCATAATTATTCTGTATTATCTTTCGACGACAGAAATCTTCGCTTCTCAACGCAATTTTCAGACTCATTTTATTACGTTTAACAAAACTGATTGAGGAAGCATAAATAAATGATAAACCCAATATTGCTAATTTGGTGATAAAACTTCCACTTCCGAATATTTGATATCTTTCAATACAGGGAGCGATGACGTTCAATTCCGGTGTTAAATGCCATAATACCATAAAAACATGTTCCCAAAGAGTAAATTCGACAAGTCCCATGTAGATTTCTTTCAGTATTTTATGAGCACTCTTATTGTGAGTACAAGAAATACAAGTCTCGGTTCCATAAATAAATGCCATATTAATGCAAGGTTGGAAGTAGCAACACAGACAAATCGATCCTTCTCGGATGGAATACATTTCCCTTATGACACTTCAATTTTGTCGATATTATAATTTCAGCTATATTGCATGAAGTCGTACATATTATAAAATATTGATCTTCATTTCTGTTTAGTTGTGTAATTTATGCAACTGTTGTCAAGTGATCGTAATGTGAAACAGCAGTATTTAAATTTCATCCGAGATTTAAAGGAAGAAGAAAATAAAGTGCTTTCGAAGAAAAAAACGCTATTAATCTTGATAATGCTGGAAAAAATTACGTATTAATTTAAAGCTCTATTGACATTCCCATTTTACTAAGCTTTTGCCGATAGAAATCAATGCTTCTCAACATAATTTTCTGATTGATTTTATTACGCTTGATAAAACTGATTGAGGAAGCATAAATAAATGATAAAACAAGCATTGCTATTTTAGCGATAAAACTTCACTTTTGACTATTTGATATCTTTCGACACAGGGAGCGATGACATATCAAACAGAGATATCCCCTAGCAATAGATTCGACAAATCTGAGATAGATTTCTTTTAGTATTTTATGCATCGTCTGATTATAAATACAAGTAATATAAGGCTCGGTTCCATACATAAATACCAAATTTATGCAAGGCTGCAAGAAGCAACACAAACAAAGCGATCCTTCTCTTCGGGAATATATTTTACTTATAGCATTTGTAACCTTGTTAACGATATTTTACTTAGAAATAAAGCATGCCAAGCATCTTAATGCATTGTTTTATCCATATAAGAATTTTAGATGTAATGTGTAGAGTCGAATTTTTTACTGTGTAAAGAATGATTAAGTTCAATTAGAATAGATCGGAGTACGATGCAAATTTTCATAGTCAGAATTTTTATTGTTCTTTTGTGGGCTCGTAAAATTTGTCCCTTCTTTGCATAAATCAATAAAAATTTAAGTATGGAAACTCTCGTAGGTCATCTTTACCGTCTTTGCCATTGAAATTCTTCAAATAATTGTTATTTATTTATTTATTTAATAGACAAATTTATACAGCGGTCAAATTAAGTGTGCCACAATTTTCTATATAAATGAATAGCACGTATAAAAAAATTTCGTAACGTTTCTTGTTGAATATGGAATATAAAAAGTACTACATGCACGAAAATCATACAAAGGATGATTTTGAAATAGAAATTCATTAAAATACGTTACATTAATATATCCTTTCAACATTTTCTTAAACAGTTTTTCATCATATAAATTTCTCCGACGGTCAACGGATTTTTTATTTCTGTTTTGTAATCAATAACTATATTCGAATCTATGATAAGAGATATTATTTCGAAACAAAATTATCTTTATAAAACTTTTAGATATCCCATCCAATCTGTTATTTCAAACTATAAAACCATTAGACTGTGACAAACCGAGGAAGCAAATTCAACAGAAAGAAGAACAATAAAGTTAAATAAATATATTATTAATGTTCTTTGTAAACTTCACAATTAATCTTAATAACTTAAATGTTTTCCTTGTAATATAATCTATATGTTGGACAAACTTGCAATTATCAGAAAAAATAACTAAATCCTTCAGAAAACAGTATAACTTATGACTGTTATTCAAAGTATAAGGATAAGAAAATCTTTTCGTAAGAACATAAGAAATAAATAAAGTTTTATCCTCATTTAATTTAAATTCGTTTTCAAACAATCATTGATAAATAAAATTTAAAGCACAATTAAGTCACCCAAAATTCCAATTTCCGAAAATATTTTTATATCATCAGCATAGAAAAATATAAGAACAGTAGAAAAAGATAAATTTAGAGAAAATAATAAATTATTAAGTTAAATAGTAAATAAATAAGGCCCCAGAGAATTTCACAAACTCTAGAAAAATTCTTTTTATAACCAGAAAAATACAGTTTGATAACGACCAGTAAAATAATTATAAAAAATTGATAATATGCATTGTCAATATCATATAATTTTAATTTAATTAATAAGAAAGAATGTGAAACTAAATCAAACATTTTAGATAATCTATGTAGATCATATCAGTTTGAAGTTTATGATCGATATCCCAAGTAAAAATGATATTGCTACTTGGGATATCGATCATAATAGGTATAATACGAATCATAATCGATCATATAAATAAATGTTACTTCCCATTGTTGGATCAGCATAAATGAAACCGATATAACATTTATTGGATAGGTGAAAGATCTTTGGCTTTTCGGCCATTATGATTTAGCCATATTAAATGATATGTGTAACACTGGCATCTCTCTTCGATCCATAGAAGAGATGCAACTCTTATTTGTGTGAGGTGCTGAGTCAAAATGTTTGCAGGTATGTCAATTTATAGAACAAATATCAAAAATATACTACAGAAATTTGCTTCGTGGTGTCGGGTGCTAAAATAGATTAAAATTTGCTAAGGAATATGTGATAACAAACGAATTAATTTCTCCAAACATTCATTATGGTATTTATATAGAACATTTAGGAATGAGCAATAGCATTTACAATGAAATATCCTTGTGCAAAACCATATTTATTTGAAAAAAATTAATCTGTTTTTATATATAAAGTAAACCAGTAAAGTATAAAAATTATACTAATTATTTCCATACATAATATATAATGTAAAACAACTTATAAACATAATAGCATCTTATTCTGACTAGAATATGTTGGCTAATTGTGGAATGTTATTTTTAATAACAATAATCATAAATCGATTGTCATTTCGATATCCTTCGTTGTGTAATTCATGCAATCCTTATCAATGATTATAATGTGAAACAAATATATCTAAATTTGATCCGGGGTTTAGAGGAAAAAAGAGTTGGTCATTTTCTGAAAAAACTGTGTGGAACTGAATCATTTCAATTCCATATTTAATTGTTTAAATATTTATAATAATTAATATAACAATTACGTTAATTAACTATTTATATTAATAGTATATTTTTCTGTCATCAATTACTTTACTTTAAACTATATAAATGTCAGGTTTTGTGCCATCACTTGTATTTTTCATCCACTGATGGATAAACTTCTTTGTTTTGTTTCTGTTTGTATGTCTAGTTCCTAATGCAAGATATCGGTTACAGAAGGAATTATTCATCTCATTATTTGTGATATTGATATTCGTTTTGTTTCTGTTTGTATCTGTCTAGTTCGTAATGCAAGATATCGGTTACAGAAGGAATTATTCATCTCATTATTTGTGATATTGATATTAGGAATTAAAGTTGAATTCAAGATTAACACTTTCCTACTTGATACGCGAATTTAATGAAAATATGACACTACCTGGAATAGCTAATCTAAAAGATATTTACTTCAGGTGTTGTCGAATTATTTTAATTAAATAAACCGTTTTAGATATAAAGAAATTTATTTAACTTAAAAGACAATAATAGGCCCTATGGTTTAGAAATTTATTGATTTTGTAGTCTTATTATTGACGACATTATGTTGCTTCCCTGTAATCTAGATTGCTACAATATGCTCAAAATTTTAGAAATTGCCCTCTGTATTGATCGCAGATTACTTTAGCTTTTGAAGAGGGAAAGCAATTTATCATTCTTGAAGAAAATATGTATAAATTTAAAATCGCTACTAACATTCCCAACTTACGAACTGTTTACTGAACTAATTAGTTTACATAACTAATATTAACTTTAATGGATAATAAAAGTTTCCTAGTATGAACAATAAATCTAATAAAACTGCAGAAATTTCGGAGTGAATTAAAAATCGATTATTTTTAAACTTATATCTTTTAATTGTAAAAATCGATTGATGGATGCATAAATCTTTCCACGAAAATCGATATCCCGTTCAAAAATTGCCTATTATCATATCCTGATTCGAATCACCATTGATAAGAAAATTTATTCAATTTTTATTTAAAGTTTTATTCAGAAACCTCGTATTTCTCTCTAAATGAAAGTCAAAATTTGAGATTTATGAGAAAGTTATTGATATATCAATTCAAAATGCATTATTCAATAAAGATGATACTTTTGATGTAACTATAGGATTGTTATTCACATGCAAAGATGCATTTACATCGCTTAAATATTTTATTATGACATATTAAAAAACTTGGCTTAATAAAATGTGATCAAGTGAAAATGTTTTCCTATTTTTAAAATATTTAAATAAATATATTTTATTAAATATATATATAAAAAATATAGTAGAGTCCGATGATATGAAATTTTATTAAGGAATATGATGAACTAGCAATATCCTGCAGAGTCATACGTCAAGTGTCAGGAGAGAAGTTTGTTTTTCTCCAAAGGGAATAGTATAACTACCAGAACTGTCAAGTCAACGAGAGAGTATTGTTGCAACTATTTCATTTTACTTGCGACCAAACAGTCAATTCATCTGTCATTCTTAAAATAGATTCCTCTAAAGGTGTTCAAATATATTATTCCACTTGGTTAATAGATTGAACAGTGTTATATTTGTCTCAATCAGTGTTAATGCCGAAATGTCGCTTGAAAAAAAAATAAAATTTGATAGAGATTCACTTGATAAGCACTGAAAACTGTTTTGATTATAATTGCATCTCAGTTGAAAAGCAAATCTTTTTTGGCATGTAAAATTTTAATTATAGTAGACACCTTACGAAAGAAATTTTTTTTATGATTTAAAAGTAATTAAAGTAATTTATCAAAATTAAAGTGATAAGAAGACACTATATTAAAGTTTATCCAATTTTTTTTTTCCTATTAAAACGTGATACGGTGCCGAAAAAAATGCCTTGTTAACTTTACTTGTCATCTATGTTTACTCTTGTAGTTTTTGCTTGGAAGAACCGTATTTGTGTTAACTTTTCTAAGTAAAACAATAATCAGGACGAAATCTGATAATGGTAAACACGAAATTAGAAAACTGTTCTAATTTTTACTGAATTGAACAGAGTTCTGTATCAAAAGTAGGCCTATCTTTCAGTACTTCCAGTTTTCTTCTTTATAATATTAAAGTAAACTAAATTATTGCGAAAAAATAATCATAAAGTTAAATTTTCAAAGACTGATAACCTTGCAAATAGTAGAAAATTCAGAAGAGAGTTATTGGCTGCGATTAAGCGAAACGGATCCTACACGTGTACATTTGGGCCTTATAATCTCATTATATTTTTAAAACTCTCGTTAACAATAATTACGCCATTATACAAAAATTAAAATTGGATAACAATTAGTAGAAATCATTAACAATAATTTAATTCTGTAGCGATCGATAATGACTGAATTCTAGATAGGTAAAGTTAAAGGCACGTAATGAATAAATTTGTTGCAAAAGTGTATTGTTTCAGCAATTACAAAAGGCAATCAAGTAACCGTGTTCTCAATCTTCTTTGAAAATTATTGTTTGTCGAGTTTTCAACTGAAAAATATATATGAGTAGAGATGATAAGAACAGAAAAATAAGCTCTATTAGTTTGTAATTGTTCGTAGTAGCAAGAAAGACGATTCTGCATTATTTTATTTTTGTTATTTTTACACAGCAATATTATATGCTACAGCACTAATGATATACACTGAAATTGGAGGACATATGTAGCAAATATAAAAATAATAACGAAAACAAGAGAAAGAATCCATTTTCATATTGAGATCATATTTGTTCCATATGCAGCATTACTTTATTATTATATATATGTATTAAATACATATGTAATATCATTTGTTTGATTTATATACAATATATCAAACAAACTGTTTTGGAATGAACTAATCGCTTACTTTCCGAATATATTTTTTTTATCTTTAATAATTACGAAATAAAGGATTAAAATATGTCATCAAAATCATCTTCAATGATGAAATCCCTTCTATATGCTGAATGCAATAAATATTTCCTTAATTGTTACAGGAAAACAGTAGATTAACTGTCCGCCATTTTAAAAAAAAGATGGATTTGCAGCACTAATTAGCCTTATTTCGAGTTCGACTTTAATTGCCACACAATTAAATTTCATAAAATTCAATCAAGTCGTTCAAAAATGATTAATGAAGATATTTGAACATCCGCCATTTTTTAAATATTGCAGTTAAAGATTTAACTAATATGCTGTCGAAGATCATCTTCAATGACTTGATCATCTTGCACTAAGCTTCATAAAAGGAAGTAGAGTTGATTCTCTACTTCCTTTATGAAGTAGAGACGGTAGTTACGTTCTGTAAATTCTTTGCGAATACTGAACCATTTTATGCCTATGGGAAATATAAAGTTAGGTTCCTGCGAACCTTTCTTCCTAACATTTTCATCCTTTGCTTTCTGTGTTAGTATAGAATACACGAATACGAATCCAGGAATAACGAGAATTGACTGTATCTTAAAGGTTAAGTTAGTTTGATTAAGCCGCCTTATTCTCATGGGATATTCTGTATCTAGCGGCGGCTATTTATAGAGCCCATCACAGGCTAGTCAATACCCATGATGGGGTATAGTTGAAGGATGGGGTTCAACGGTTAAATATTTAAATAATAAATATATTATTTAAAATAGCCGTCTATATTAAAAAGCCAGTTTGTCATCGCTCATTAAAGAAATGCTGTTGCAAGTAGATTCGAACTTGTGCATTTGTAACCATGGTTGTAACTAACTTGTAAGTTGCCATTGATTCTCCTAGAAGAGATTCGCGCATGCGCAACAGAATCGGTTTCCCTGACTTCCATCTTGACGAAATCGTAGATAAAGTCCTTTAATATAAAGTTATTTAGAGAATAAGCTTGTTTTGTTTATGATGAATAAAAATAACATTTCTTGTGGAGAAAATACATTGTTATCTCATGGGCATTTCCCCATTAAGAAGTATGCTATATAAGTTTATTATAAAATGTGTTAACAAGAACAGCCTTGATATTGTAAGAAGAAACATTGTCAGTAGACAATTCAGGCATAATCATAGCTTGGATTGCCAACATCAGCTCCGGAATGTATATTTTATACATTTATTAAATTTTCAATAAAATTGGGCGATAATATTACGGAATTACGAAATACACTTTTTCGTTTCATTGCAGACTAATCAGATTTAAGACAGAAATAAACATTTTTTTCTGAAGATAATCTGCCTCTGAATTCATTCCTAGAACATCTTCACTTAAACTTCTTCGGTTGAAGTATGGATTAGTCTGCAATGGCATGCATAACCTAGGCTCTTTAAGATCAGCTTTCCTAAATTTTCAATTTTGAAATGGCTTTAAAAATTCCCGGTTTAACAGAGACAGCTGAAATTTTATATGTGGAAAAAATTTTTTGAATCAGTGCTTTTTCATACTTTGGTTATAAAACATTTCTCTGTTTACCAGAAAGGGACTGTTAACTTTGGAGGCCCTGGGCTCTTGTTGTTTGGAGGCCTACTAAATTCAATTAACGGTGAGAAGTACACTAAACTAACACGCTTTAGCGCGGCTAGATTTGCACTCTTAATCCGACATTGTCACCATAATTTCGATAATTGACAAATGACAAAATATATTTTGATTTTAACGATTGTCCACAGAGCCTATTCACTATTTACTCTCACATAAAACGTTGATATTCGTCATCATTATAAAATTTTATCATTAAGTATATTATCGTTCAAATTTCATATAGAATATCTAATGCAGAAATTATTGTCGTATATAGGTATAGCATGAAGAAAAATAAGATTTTTAAGACATAATTATCTATGCAAGGCTTATATCAATGCAGTAATTAATAGTACAGTGATTTACGGTGTGGCCGTTTACGCATAAATAAATTAAAGGATAAATTGGAAACAGATACATGCCATATTACACATATGATTGCTACTAATCCAAAGGAAATTAATTTGTCATCCTTCGATCAACTGCTTTAAAAACAGGATATTAAGTTGTTTAAGGACTCATTAATAGGGAGAAATAACACTGAAAATTTGGAACTTAGTATTCCACAAAAGATAACAAGGCATCATAAGTTAAATAATATTCCAGTGACCCGCAACAGCAAACGTATGAATTCATTCCGGATCCGAGAGAAACGGTTAATGATTTGTATATAGATTTATTTATTTAGAGGGGTTACCTACAAATGTAATTGGTAATTAGTACGAATAAATACTTTGTTTCGTTTTATTTAAAAATTAAATGGACTCGTTTTATTTTAGGCTATATACCGTCATATATTTTATTCACATTACTGCTTCTCTGAAAATTTATTATTAATTTCATTCATATTCATACATTGTAGTTGATAAAAATCCGGTAAAGTTTTCTGAATTAATTAACTTGAAATAATTGCATAGAAACGGCAAAGATCGAAAAAAACAGATGACAACTTTTTTCGTTTTTTTCTTTGTTTTCTTGTTAGCTATTAGAAATAGGGAAATAATTAATGCACGAATTGATTCGTCGATTAATTCCCTAGAATATAGCATGCAATAAACCCGTGGAGGGAGTTTTTTTTGTCAACAGATGACGCCATATTATATTCTGGAAGAATACTATAAGGCGGGACGAAACAAGCTCTTCCACAGGCTGCCCACCCCTGCGGACAGGACAGCCGGATGGTGGAAGACGGGATCGATAGGCCAGGCCCGGACCCCATCATAAATTTTTTCAAGGGCTGGGACCCGAGACTCGAAACCGGGTCCTCCAGGGTGGAAAACCGAAGCATTTCCACGCAGTCAATCTTGTCGATTGTGAAGGATGTTCAGATGGTGAATGATAGGATCGCTGGGAAAGTGCGGCCCTAGGCTATATTTCATTGATGCAATATGGCCCTTTATCATTAGAATGAAATATTACCATCATCTGACAAAGCTATGGAAAATCTTTAAACACAAATGACGTAATTAATTTCCTATAATTCCCTTGACCATACCTTTTGCAAGAATGCTAAAATTATAATTATATTTACAATAATTTAATATATGCAACATATATTCTTATTTGAAAGCTCTAAAGAAATTTCTTCCAATCCAACAGAATTTATAAAGAAGCAGACGAAACATAAAATTATGTAGATCGTACCTAGTAACTTTCCTTCTCTGTCATTTATTTGTCAAGGTTAATAATTTCCTTATAATTCAGCAAATTTCGCTTAAAATGGTTGCGAAATATTCTGTTATATATTTTAATCTGCTAAAATTATTAATAATATAAATTTTTGCTCGCAAGAAGTCACAGCACATAAAAACCATAGTTAAAAATAAAGGAACACCGATAACAGTGATATATTACATATCGCCATAAATTACATAAGTAATTTTATTAATATCTGTAAAACAATTTTATAATTTCCTTCTTAAAAGTTAAAGTTTCAACGTAAGAGCATAACTGATAGAAAGATATGCAATAGGTATGTATATAATACTTCAGAATCTGAATTCTCAAAGAATAATTCCCGGCGCATTTTTGGCGTGCAAAACCACAGCAGTTTTTCGTCGTTATGATAATAGTTCTCGTGACGTTTTACTTTCTGTTCAAAATGGCAGCGGTTAAATAGGTTAGGTTAGTTTTTTTACGCCGCCATATCCTCATGGGATATTCTGTATCTGGCGGCGGCCATTCATATCCTCATGGGATATTCTGTATCTGGCGGCGGCCATTTATAGCTCCAATCACAGGCTGGCCAGCACCCATGATGGGGTCAACCGGATGAAGGATGGAGTTCAACAGGCCGGGCCCGGACCCCTCCTGAAAAATTGGTGGTGTGTTGACTCGGATTTGAACCCGGATCCTCCAGGGTGGTAAGCCGAAGCTTTCCCAAGTAAGCCGAAGCTTTACCACGCAAACCCGGATCCTCCAGGGTGGTAAGCCAAAGCTTTACCACGTGGCCATCCGGGCCGACAATTTAGTTCGAAATGTCATTATTACGAAACGACTTATTTATTTCCCAAAATGGCAGCGGTATTGGTTTATTTACCCCATTGTGAAATAAATTTTTTAGTATATCTTTTAATCTGTGCACCTTTCGATCGTGGTTCTATTATAATTTTTTACCAGTTTGATCAGGTATATCGAATAGTATCGCATTTATCAATTCCGCGAAACGCAGGATCCAGCCCATACACTTGATATTTGTAACAAACTGTATTCTTGAAATAAACTTTACATTGCAACAATTTTACGAAAATATTAGTGCTTCACACAAAGCACCATACTGCTGGTTTCGTTTTCTTTCTTACCTGTCTACAAAAGGTTCAAATTCATATATGTATTTTCAGTGTAATTTGTTGATTGTGGTTATCTTAAAAGTGTATAAATGATTTATGTACTACTATGTTTTATTTCATATTTAATACTGGGGTCACGAAAAATCTCGAAATGAAAAATGAGATTATGAATGAAAAAAGTTTAAGAAGCACTGAAATTACTATTTTTCAATTCAGATTCTTGATTTCATGAAGCGATTTGGTAAAGTTGCATTGGAACTTTCTATGGGTGAATTCTTCAACATAAACAAGAGATTTCCTATCAAGGTAATATTCTTGTAAACTTTATTATAAGGATTTATGAACTATTTATCCTTATAAAAATTCTGTAATTATTTTCAGATGACAAAAGCTCTGTATTCTGTTTTTTCAGGGCTCATAAAACTGAGAAACGTCTCCCATCAGAAAATAAACTGTACCGAAATTTCCGCTATGAATATCACAGATTTATAAGGATATGTCGAATTATTATTACATTTATTAATCATTTATGAAATAGATTTTTTCCTTAAAATATGAGTCAACATAGAGGACATACTCTTAATTTTCATATTACTTGTTACATTACAATTTTTTATATATTAATTTATGTTTTAATTTCATTATAATTTACAATCACATGAAATATTCTATAAGCATTTACTATGCACAACAATAAAATGAGATATGATAATGCAAATTTAGTTAGATAATGATTAAATTTTATAATGATGTGAGATCATGATGACGTACTATGGATATCATTGTCAGTGTCTTCAGACTTATCGTTCAACAACTCCACTCCTTACATCTGTCTGTGAAGTGAAGTGTACAGTCCGATGAAGTAATAATTGTATAAATATCAGAACATGGCCGAAATTCCATATATGGCACATGGACAAGTAAAGCTTAGTTCCGAGATAGGAGAATTGAAGTGGAAATTTATAACAAATATATTGAGTCTGTTTTATTAATATAAAATATAAAATATACATCAAGGATTACACTGAATATAAATTGACACAACATAGTTATTTAGATTTATTAAAAACTACTGTCAAGAAACAATTAAGATTATGTAGCATGATAGATTTGACTGAATAGGCAAGGTGTTCGAGTTACACCATTTGGATATACCTGGGAGAATGAAGGTAATTTCATCATCATACATTTTTATTCTATAACCGTTTGCCTTCATCATCTATTTTCTCGCAACTGCTTCGTGCTGTCGCTAGACGGGACGAGATAAAGCTCCTTCTATTTCTTGCCTATAACTTAGCAGTACTGTTGATTCATCTCCTTCTACTGCGTTTCTCTAAACCAGGGGCGAGCAAACCGCGGCCCGCGGGCCGCATGTGATCCTCCAGGGTGATAAGCCACAGCTTTACCACTGTATCTTAAAAGTTTTAACATTATACACTGACTGGATGCCGCGTGGTAACGCGTTGGCGTGCCATATAGGAGGACCCGAGTTCGTCCCGGATCCGGCAACTCACGAAACTTTTTCAGGGTTTGGGCTAGGCCCGGCGATCCCAATCTTTCACCATCCAGTCCCCACCACGGGATTGGGCGCAGTCTGTAGTCGGAATTAGCCCTGCTCCTTAATAATCTGATTAATTAAAAAAATACCGGAAAAGGTTGTAAAAGTTAGCAAAAAAAAAAAATTGAAACTAGAGAATTAAATGATGTTTTGAATAGCAAAACATTAGTACTAAATTTCATGAAAATATACTA
This sequence comes from Olivierus martensii, assembly GCA_000484575.1. Taxonomy (NCBI): domain Eukaryota; kingdom Metazoa; phylum Arthropoda; class Arachnida; order Scorpiones; family Buthidae; genus Olivierus; species Olivierus martensii. The sequence continues at coordinate 34,125 of AYEL01062969.1, forward strand.
ATTATTTCAAAAATTATTAATGGGCCAAACATACAGAGAACATGGTGATCTCGTAAGTTTCATTTTCCTTCGGGGGGGAAAAAACGATATTTATATAAAAACACTATTAATTTTCATTATTTCTGAAAACAATTTGTATTATTTCCAAGAACTGAAAAATATTTTCCAATTTGTAACATTCTCGAGCATTAATCTACCAATTTTCAAAAGTATATACTGTAACAGAAATTATCTTGTAATTGAAAAATATCGTCAAAAAAGAATGACGGTATTCCTTAAATCCAAAGATTGTCATGCTTTCAATAAAATATTAAAGTAAAAAAATGTTACATCACTTTTTCTGAAAAATAGAAATGATTTCAGGAAAGAATATCTACTGTTTTTCCATATCATAATTCCATATCGATGTCTTGAGAAAACGTAATATTTCACTATAAATGGCAGAATACGTAGGTAAAGTGATACAAAAAAATAGAAAAAAGTTGAATATTGTCACGTATACATTGGCGAATATTTTTTATATATAAATTTTTCATAATATAGTTATTTTTGCTGTTATTAAATCACAATTTAATTCGAAAATTTTAATGCTTATACAATATTAATTTCACGTTTTAAATTTTATAAAATTATTTCCATCGAAAATATATTTAAAAATAGTTACTATTACTAACACCAGAGGAAGCTTAAGTAATTAAATCTTTTGTCAAATATACATCACCTGACTAGAAAGTTACGTCATAAAATGGAAGAAAGTATTATTGACTTCACGGAACGAGAATAAGTAATATATAACTTTTTTATGGTAGATGTTAGGGAATGACACATCATTAATACAACTTTCCAAGAAGCAATACAAAAATGCTACTAATAATAAAATTCGAGAAAAAAAATTAATTTTCTACTAGAATGATGTTTATTGGTCAAAATTTAAAATTTATTGCATTTTAAAATACGTGTGTAATAGTCAACAATTTACGTATTTTATTTTATATTACTGGATCTAGTTCAATAATATAAAATAAAATACGTAAATTGTTAAAAAAATATTTTAGTTTTGAATTGACTAATCAAATTCGAGCAAAAGATATTTGAATTCGTATAAATGTAAACGTCATTAAATATTTAATTTAAAAAATTTAAATCTTTAATAGTTTGTATTATTATCTGTCATTAAAATTTAATAATTCCTCTGACATTATTTTCCCTTAATTCTTCAAATAAATAAATTTTTAAACTATAATAGGGAATTTAAAAAAAGAAATGCTTTATAAGTACAATAATTATTTTAATTAAATTAAAAATTTATTATAATTCTTATGCTGTATTTTAATTAATATTAAAATTAGCTTTTCTTTGGCGTGGGTAATACAAAAGGATTACGAATATCATTCAAAAATTCAACCAATCACAAGATTTCATTTCAAATTTTGAAAATAAATTTATTGTTTGGAACAAAACTAATTTAATCAATCTTGTTTAGCAATTTATTTATTATTGCATAGGTAACTATGCAATAATAAATAAATTTCTAAACAAAAATAGTGTTTTAAAATATTAAATCGATAAACCTAACGAGATTTTTTTTTAAACTTTAAAAAATAAAACTATCATAGACATCGTATATTTTGATAAATGAAAAACAACGAAAATTTTTTTTAAAAAAAGGATAAAATGAGATGTTTGAATAAAATTAATAAACTAAATTATTTTCTATTTTTAAAATTTGTTTACATGCTGTCATCTGACACGAAATATCGGAATTATTCATAGCATTTCTTCGATCATGAATGACGTGATAATAAATTTTTAAACTATAATAGGGAATTTAAAAAAAGAAATGCTTTATAAGTACAATAATTATTTTAATTAAATTAAAAATTTATTATAATTCTTATGCTGTATTTTAATTAATATTAAAATTAGCTTTTCTTTGGCGTGGGTAATACAAAAGGATTACGAATATCATTCAAAAATTCAACCAATCACAAGATTTCATTTCAAATTTTGAAAATAAATTTATTGTTTGGAACAAAACTAATTTAATCAATCTTGTTTAGCAATTTATTTATTATTGCATAGGTTATACCTATGCAATAATAAATAAATTTCTAAACAAAAATAGTGTTTTAAAATATTAAATCGATAAACCTAACGAGATTTTTTTTTAAACTTTAAAAAATAAAACTATCATAGACATCGTATATTTTGATAAATGAAAAACAACGAAAATTTAAAAAAAAAAACGGATAAAATGAGATGTTTGAATAAAATTAATAAACTAAATTATTTTCTATTTTTAAAATTTGTTTACATGCTGTCATCTGACACGAAATATCGGAATTATTCATAGCATTTCTTCGATCATGAATGACGTGTTTAAGGAAATCGATAATGGCGAACGATCTATAGAATTAAAATAAAATCTTATTTTTATATAAATAGTCAATTCTGATTATTTTTAGCTGATATTTGAATAAAAAAAGGAGAGATTTATGAAATTTTGTCTTTGCCATCTGTCTCATTTGGTCGTTTAATAACTTTTAAATTTCGCATCAATTGCAAGACGAAATTCAAAAATTGATTCGCTATAAATTTTGCTAGTTTTGTTAGCTTTTTACTTTTGACAAAGTTCTGCATAGTTTAAATTTAAGAAACTATCTTTAAGTAACTAGAACTGTTCTAAGCTTAAAGCAATAAATGGCGCTATTTATTTATTATTAAATTATTAATTCTTCTTCAACTTATGAATTAAAATTAAAAAGAAAAATAAACTTATGCTCTAAACAACAAGTATACAAAAAATCAAGGTTGCAAAGAGCAGATATAATATGAAAATAATCTTCATTTAATTTAAATACTGTACAGTATAGTTACATTATGTATGTGAATATTTTGATTAGCTTTATTAATTCTTCTTAGCACTTGTAATCTTAGTTACATTATTTTAAATATTGATTCTATTAATTATTACTTACACATGTTTCCTTACTAGATGATCACAGTTCAAATACCGAGTTTCAAATTTTTTCTGAGGATTCCGGAATGGGTCACGCTACTCATTCTTAATTCTCATAAAGGTCAATAACTAATGAGCAGTTCATCGAACTGCATCGATATGCAAGTTAAAAACGATATAAAACTGAATATAATGAGTCAGTTACAATTACATTACATTTAGTTTTAAAGTTATTCAACTTTCTCGAACAATCCGATATTTAGTGCCGTTTAATAATAGAATAATAGATATTGTCCGGTAGAATACTTTATTCAATGTAAATTTTATTAGTAGTAAATATTAAATTTTTCCCGGAATCGCTTGCAATACAAAACGTTTGCTGGATTATTATCATAGTAATAAATTTTATGTATAAATACACGACATGATGAGAGGTCATTTATACCCACTATTTGGTCATCGACATTTAATAGAACTATTGTATACCGAAAACGTTACCTTAGCAACATAGTTGACAATAACAAAATCACATTTTGCGACTACAACAAGATCGACCTTTCGAAATTTCCTGTCGAGTTACTGATTTAGTTTTGACGTCATTCACTTCCATCTCCTTTGCTATTTTTAGTATCTTACTGAATTTGCTCTGATCCAGTTATTTTTATTTTTAAGTTTCTTACGTAATTTTATGTTCACATTAGACAAGTCTCAATGGTTAATTCTCAGATAATAAGCTGTTCGAGAACGAAAGGAATAGGCGAAAGTATAGTTCGATAATTGAGTGTAATACTCTGTCACCTAGATTACTTTTTCTTATCGGATATTTCTTCTATTTACTACTTTGAATTGGATGTTTATAAGTTACATAAAAATTAATAAGGGCACTGTATAGTTTGAAGTGAAAAGATTAATACAGAATTTGATTGGAACTGTTTACTGTTATACATGAATTTTTAGTTAATGTTCTTAATAGTAAGTATATTAAATTTCAAACTACCATGCATCTTTAAAGTACACATAAACTACGTTACGACCTCTTATATGTATTCTCCTAAAGTGAAACTATAAACTGTAATCATAAAACTCATTGAATTAGAGTTGGGCCGATACGATACGATATATCGTGTATCTTCGATTTACTCGTCTCGATATTCCGATATGTTTTGACACTTAATCGACACTTCTAGTTTAAGTTCCGATTTCCAGTTTTGTTTTGTCAGTTAGACGTTACCTTGTGTTTAGTTGTTTAATAGTTAATTAGATTTAAGTTAGAACTTAGCTTAAGACCTGAGCTCAGGTAGCTAATTAGTTTAAGTTAGAACTTAGTTAAAGACCTGAGCTCAGGCAAACTCTGGATGCAGCGTTAGAACCGTCAGGTTTAGTTGTATAATAATATTGATATTCGTTAAAATTCGTGACTTTTCTGAGCTCAGGCCGAACTCTGGATTGCAGAGTCGCTAGAACCGTTAGGTTAATTATAGTTATTGTTATTGACATTCGTTCTAATCCGCGACTTTGCAAACACTCCTTTTATCCAGTTCCCTCATTTGCATATTTTGGACTGGCCCAATCATTATATTGTAAACTTTTCAATATTTGTTTATTCTGATGCAATGCCACACACAATTTCAAGGAAAAATACCCATTGGTTGTAGCTATTTTTAAATTTGCATTTTGTGCTTAACTTTTGGAGGGTAATGTATTTTATTGCATCATATGTATGTATGTTTTATTGGCTTATTACGTTAATTTTAGTTAATAAGCCAGACCTCAACCCGGACCACTTCTGAAAAAACTGAAGGTGCAGAACTCTGAATTGAATCTAAATCCACCAAGATAAGTGGCTGCTTTATCATGCAAATTATGTGCTTAGTCTTTAATGTAACTATTTTTAAAGTTATGTCTTAGTGACAGTATAGGATACTAATTTAATATTGTACAGGATATGCTCCAATATATGTATATTTTGCCTTACATAAGGTTTTGTGGAATGATCCATTTATATAAGTCTTACATTGCCTGTATTTATCTTGATTCATGCTATCATTTCCATCAATCCCAATCTAATGCAACATATAGTCACAATAGTGATGTGGATCATCACTATGTAATTGTAATATTTTTTCCCAAATCACCATTACATCAGCCCTTGATATTCTATAATTGAAGAGTATAATTACAAAATACAGTCACTCCGTTTTTGTTAATTTTCAGGAGAAGCAAAATATGAATTGAGAAAATACTTACGTGAATGATTATTTATTACCAGATATCTGTTTCTAATTCCCATATATGCAGTACTCAGTACAATCTTGAAATCAGTTATTAGTTTTTAAATACACGACAACTAAATAGTAAGTTTTCATTAATGCCATTATAAGTCCAAGGACTGAATGTGTTTTCAATTACACCAATTCTTCATTAGAGGAAAAACTAAATTATTTTAAGTATTAAAATAATAAAAAGTAAATGTTAATTCTAAATTCAGAAAAATAACTTTCTTTTTAACAATAAATGAAAGTCTCCCAAAACTTAAATTTTTAATGTTATGATTTCATTTAAAGAGCTTCTAACATGAAAATTAATAACCAATATTACAATTTTAACTTTAATAAGCATGACATAAATTCCCACAACAACAAATTAATTGCCAAAAGTAAGAGCAGTTTGATTTTTACCGCCCTGCTGACAGGATTAGGAAAACGATCTGCACATGCGCAAAGAACTGGGCAAGTTTTCATTGTTACTGCTCTCTGGACTGAGCAAGTTTTTAAAAGCAAAGCAGAGCATTGATTGGCATGGTTTTGAGAAAAAATGGGTCTTTAATAAGATAGATTACTACAAATAGGAGTATGTATTTGCATCAAATAAAAAATGATTGAAATGGAGTGAACGTATTTTGGGATCACACTCTTCAATTTTATATTATTGAAAGACATATAGTATACTCCCAATTAAGCAGGTTAGTTGGGAAATAAATTATCCTGGATAATCTGCAAAATATTAAAAAAATAAAAATCGGAATTATGAACAATATGCATTCGATATTAAAAAATAAATACATTGCTTACATACCTATATCCAAATAGTCTACAATTCATTGAAAAAGGAAACAAGAAACTAATTTATTTTCAACAAGGAATTATTAAAATATTTGTAATTTTATTAATGTTCAAAAATTACTCTACCTTTAAACGTTGAATTCTTTTACTTTATTCTAGCACTTAGGTAGGCTATAAATATCTTTATTATAGTTATTGCGTAATTACAGAAATGTTTTCGGTCTATCCAACCCTCATCAGCTGTATCTACACTAAACACATATATTATGTAGACTTTTAACAGTTAAGCATTCTAATTCTGAATGCTTAACTGTTAAAAGTCTACATAATATATGTGTTTAGTGTAGATACAGCTGATGAGGGTCGGATAGACCGAAAACATTTCTGTAATTACGCAATAACTATAATAAAGATATTTATAGCCTACCTAAGTGCTAGAATAAAGTAAAAGAATTTGTAATTTTAATTTGATTCTAATTTTCATCATCAATTATTTAAGATATAATAAAGAAATTAATCTAGGAGGGTATTTAACAATCTTTCAGATAGAGCATTTAAGATAAAACCTCAATAATTGACCATCACTTCCAGGTGTTACATATTATCCTTGGTTAATCTAACTTAGATAATCCAACTAAAGATAATCAAGAGTCTACAATTAGATTTTATGTATCTATTGAATTATAAACTTAAAATATGAAGAAATTATCTCACTAACTGTAATGGTTTCCACAGTTCTAGTCTTGCTTGATATTGTTGATGAACTGATTACTTCTCCAACTAAGGAATCATGTTCTGCAGTTGCTGATGGTGGGATTTGATCTGAATCAGGTATAGGTGATGGAACTGATGATGATAATGAGAATGGTGGTGGAAGAGGTGGTGGTGGTGGTGGAGGTGGAGGTGGGGGTGGAGGTGGTGGAGCAACAGATGACAAAATCTGATCAGTAGGAAAAGATTTTCTTGTTTCAGTAGATATGGAATCATCAAATATACTATCTTGAATTTCTTCTGCATTGCTTTGCTCATATTTCATTGGTTCTGTTTTTAATGAATGCTGAAATAAACAAATAAAACAAAATGAAGTTAAATTTTACAGTTCATGATAGCCTAAAATAATGAATTAAGTATTGTGAAATTAGGATTAAATTAATCTAATTCCATAAATAAAATATAGATATATTTTCTATACTCATGAAAAAATCTTGCAGAATCAAACAAAACTTCTCAAGAAATCTTTCAGAATTAAATAAAATGCCTTAAAATCAAGTTTTTATGTTGGTAATTGACAAATTAGCTATAATTTTGATACCTAAAACAAAAGTATGACCTATTTCACTAGCAAAGCAAGCATGAATTGTTGGAGGATTTCAACTATCAGATTTTTCTAATTTACCAAAATATGGAAAAAAATACAAGACATAAAATCACAGGAATAATATTCAATAAATAATAATTCATGCTTTACAAGTTCCTGAGTTTATAAGTTCTTTTTCCAAATATTAAATATCAACAAAATCAAAATATGAGCATTAACTGCAATAAATAAATACTAAACATTTATAAACATAGTATTTCAAACCACATATGAAGTATAAAACAGAATACTACTGAGCTTGAAACAGACACACTATAACCTGTTATAAAATGGGAAAAATCAAGATAGCAAATCTGGAGACAGAAGCAGTATATTGACTGCCACGGTTTTACCAAATATTATGTAAATACATTAAACCAAAACACTTTAAGCAGTTGAGTTTCTTTCATAAAAATGTACAGTAGCTAACGTTTTCAGTAATATTTACCATCTTCAGGCTACTAAATATTCAAAATGTGTTCTAAAGTCTAAGATGTTTGTTCATAGATTTTAGAACACATTTTGAATATTTAGTAGCCTGAAGATGGTAAATATTATCAAAAATGTTAGCTACTGTACATTTTTATGAAAGAAACTCAACTGCTTAAAGTGCTTTGGTTTAAAGGTATGATTATGAATAGAAGCAGTGATTTTTAAAACATTAACTATGTAGTAAATAAAATCTTATTTTTGATTGAATTGTTTGATTTAACAGTTGACACATTGTTTTCTTGTATTGAAAAACTGTTTAAAACATTAACTATGTAGTAAATAAAATCTTAGTTTTGATTGATAGTTGATGTTGCAAGATGTTTGATGTGACAGTTGATCACATTGTCTTTCTGAAACTAACTATGTAGTAAATAAAATCTTATTTTTGATTGATAGTTTTTTGATTAGCTATGTAGTAAATAAAATCTTATTTTTGATTGATAGTTTTTTGATGTTAAAACACTAACTATGTAGTAAATAAAATCTTATTTTTGATGGATAGTTTTTTGATGTTGCTTGTAGTAAATAAAATCTTATTTTTGATTGATAGTTTTTTGATGTTGCAACATAGTAAATAAAATCTTATTTTTGATTGATAGTTTTTTGATATTGCAAGTACCTGATACATTGTCTTTCTGAACTGCGTTGAAAAACTGTGTCAGCCTTGTCTATGCCGCTTTTTGCCTTAGATCTAAAATTTCGGTGTAAGGAGCAAATGTGTAGGAAGTTAGGTGCCTAAATTTCAGGCTGCATTCAAGCATAGTGTCACATTCTTCTATGGGACTTGCGGACGATATGAACAGGCTTTTGGCCTACCTGCAGTCTGTGGAGTGAGCAAGAATAGGTAATGAGAAATTTTTTGGTAAACTGATTCAGAGATTACATTTGGTAGCAAACAACTTCCTTTCTCCCTCGCTCCCCAGAGAGAAAGAGAAAGGATGTACTTGGTAACAGTATTTTCGCCGCTCAGTGGGAGTTCACGAATAATGATTTTGTGGTTACAAATAAATTTTCGCAAATAGTTGAATATGCAAATACAGAATCTGTAAATAACGAGAATTGACTATATAATAGTTTATCTTATATTAACTACTATTAAAATGTCAAAATTTTAAAAAAAGAATACGCATAGAACAAAATAAAAACAAAAATCACTTATTATTTAAAATTCTAATGTTTTCAATACTGACATATCCTCTTCAGCACAAGTAAAATAGAAAACTATATACATTATAAGAAAGATAGATCTTGTTCCAGAAATTTCTTCTAGGACAAGGGTTAACTGGCTACATTGGGATTTGAACTCTAATATAATCAAATCTAATATAATATAATCTCAGCTGGATTATGCTAGCTCAGTTTGGAAAAAATCTCTAGATAAAGTAGTCAAAATTAGGGAACTTCTATTAAAATTTCAGCATTATATTTGTATTAAAATTATTAAGGGTTACTGAACCATTTCTAGAAATTCAGTTATTTCGCTTTCAGGTAAAATCCCATTTGATATTTTATTAGCAGAAAAAATTGAGCACTATTTTATTTTTACTACAGGTAAGTTAACCTATGACGGGAAATCTTTTCCAGTGGATATTACAGCTGAGTTTTGAGTGCTTCTTCATCCAATACAAAATCATAAGACTTACATAGTACCATACAATGATATCAATAAGCTACATATTTTTATGGATGGCTTCAAATCTAGCAGAGGTAGGGTTGGCCTTTTGAGTATTTTGAAGTATGGAAGTATTACAGTGTTCAATTTTAAGATTAACTATAACTGTACAATAGTTCAGGCAGAAACTTTTGCCATTTTGGAAGCATTGAAGTATGTTGAGGAACAAAGTTTACAAAATATGCTTGTTACTATGGATTCAACCATTGTTTTGAATTACAGTGAAAACTGAGTTCACGACCACCTGTGCAAGAAGACCACCTGACATAACGACCACGATTTATGAGAACCAAATTTTTTCCCATAGAAATAATGCTATTTGACCCTCTATAAGACAACCACCGCATAACGCGATCATGTCCATCATTTTAGTAGACCAAACAGCTTGATCAAACATAAAGTGAAACCGTTTAGCACGACCATAATTTTTTAACTTCACTACTAATTGACTATTTTTATTGCTTATATCAGTATGTAATAAACGTCATTGCATCAGAAATCGATTGCAAAATACATTCAAACTCAAATAAAATTGTTTTGTGAGTTAATCAACTCAACACCTTTCGTAATTTCACGGTATTTGTATTTAATATTTGTACAATTTCCTAAACAGGAATGTTTTTAATTATTGTTTTCAAATTTAAAATGATTAAATTATAATTTAAAAGATTTTCGACCCTGCCGAGCTTCTCTAAAAATAGTGTTTCACTTTTTTCTTACTGCTGGCATTATTCAAACTCATGTACAAGGTGGTCGGATGGCCAAATGGTAACGCTATCGGCGTGCCATGCAGGAGGACCGGGATTTGCATCCCGGGTCAGGTATCTCCTGAAAAGTTTTTCGGGGTACTGGGCTCGGCTCGACGATCCCCGTCCTTCACTATCCGGCTTCCCTCTACAGGTGTGGGTGCAGCCCGTGGTTGGAACTGGCCCCGCCCCTTAGTAATCTCCCTGATTGGAAAGGGGCGTAAAATATGCAAAAAGAAACATGATTCATATTACGGACAATAAAAGCTGATATACTAAGAAAATTGGCTTAATTTTAATATGTCATCCTTTTATAAAATCTTAGTCAGCAAATGCACCCCTTAGGATCGTTTTATTTTAGCTACATAATTTTCTAAGAGAATTTTTACACCTCAGACAGTTATTAGGTGAAAGTGGGATTTTGGTAATTTTTTTGGTATTTTGTTTTTCGCCCCTTTCCAATCAGATAAATTACTAAAGGACAAAATCACTTCCAACCACGGGCTACACCCACACCCGCTGCTCTTTATAATAAGTATGAGTATACTGACTATCACAATGACTTCAAGTCTATTCGATGGAAACGTGATCATGGTCTAATAATCTAACCTCAAAAGTTTGCCCAGCCCTGCTCTAAACCCTTTTAATGTAGAAAGTTGGACGGAATCGTCTCTCATCCCTCAACAGGGAATTATGTTAAAATATATTGCTGCCCTATGGTATGTGTATAATTCAAGCTCTCTTCATCACTCTCCAAATATGATAGGTTTTAATAAATAATAAAAATAAAATATTAATATGACAGATATCTATGCACTCTCGTTGTAGTTTACATCTTTAATTTTAATAATTATAAAATTCAATCAATTAAAAAAGCAAATAAATGCCATTGTTAATGAATGCCTCGCTGCTCTTTATAATAAGTATGAGTGATGACATAAGGTGATATTTGATTACTGCTATCACAATGACTTCAAGTCTATTCGATGGAAACGTGATCATGGTCTAATAATCTAACTAAATATGCGTTCAAATTGGACATGAAAATTCAATCTATTCCAAATGCAATAATTAATATATGGAAAAATGATTTTGTCCGAATTCGTGATGTATCAGAAGATTGTTTGACGTATTCGTAACGGAACAAATTGATGACGTCATCGTGAGAAAATATTGGAAAATGATATGCCAATTTTATGCAGGCGCTTATCTAGTTACGAACATAATTCGTACATGAATTTTTTTCGTAAATCGAGTGGTTCGTAATTCAGATATGCTGTTATTATAGCTTGAAAAGTACTAAAATGAATGTAAATGTCATATGTTTTAATATATTTAAAAATTTTTTTTATAAAGGATGAAGGTCTTATAACAAGGTTTTTATTTAAACAATAGAAACCTTTATAATATATTTAAAAATTTTTTTATAAAGGATGAAGGTCTTATAACAAGGTTTTTATTTAAACAATAGAAACCTTCTTTTTTGAGTTATTAATGAAACGTTTCGAATATAAAACAAGAAATGTTTGGTGTAATCGGGTCCTCTTAAAATTCTGCCATAATTTATTAACAAACTGGGTAATTTTACATTATATTGGCTTCTAAAACATTTTGTTATCAGATTTCTAAAAGTTATTGAAAAGTATTTGAAATTTCACGAAATTTAAAAAAGGAAATTTCACGTTCGTAAGTACCAACTCTTGTAACGAAAGAAGTCTTTTCTTTAATAAATTTTGAAAGAACAAATCAAGGCGCAAGGCAGTGCACTGGGCCAATATTAGCGCGGCGTACACTGTGTGTAAATTTACACGAACCAACTTAAGCCATATTTGCCATATTCATAAGTTCAATAAGCTAGTAACATGAAAATTGTATATGCTGTTACGCTTTATTCCATTCATGGTAAAGTAAAAATTTCAAACATTAATATCAAAGTGTCTAGGAGATAGAGACCCCAGAATATCCCAAATTTCGGCACGGACTAACTCATGAAAAATTTAGTTCTTCCCACAGACGTAGAAAACTCGAAAATTAGCACAAGTATACAGTATACAAGATAGGGCTTAGAATACATTTAAATTAAAAGACTTAATACTGAAATTTAGAAATTTATCGATTATGTAATCTTATTATTGACAATAGTAAACTGTTTCCACTCTATGAGCCTCTCTTCCCAGGACCACCCAGAGGGGGTTATATCTGATACGTCAGTCATGGGCACGGCATCGAAAACGGCCCGACGTGAAACATAACGTTTATGAGCCTCTCTTCCCAGGGCCACCCAGAGGGGTACCATATCTGATACGTCAGTCATGGGCACGGCATCGAAAACGGCCCGACGTGAAACATAACGCGTCCGATACTTTGCAGTCCATTGCCGGAACGCACTGTCTATGATCCAAACTAGTGGTTCCAAAACAAACTACTTTATATATAACAATACAGTGGGTAATCGGTTAACGAACATAATCCGTTCCAAGAAAATGTTCATTATCCCAATACAGTGGGTGATCGGTTAACAGTTTGGATAACGAACACTTTTTTGAAAGATTTTTATGTTCGGTTTACGAACATTCACAGAACAAACTGTGGGACTCGCCGACTGACGAATGACAGGACAGTGTTCTCATGGAACTAACAGTGGTTTTTCCCGATTAAACTGAACTCTGAGACAACTTAAAACAAATCAAAGATTTATTTATAGAACAAACTATGGGACCGCAGTCTGGAGGTCTATCTCTGGTTTTATATGGTTAACGAACACATGTTCGGATAATGAACACTTCACAGAACAAACTGGAGGGACCTGTTGGACTGACCGAATGACAGATCAGCCGGATGGCTGCGTAGTGTAGCTGTTGGTTAACGAACACATGTTCGGATAATGAACACTTCACAGAACAAACTGGAGGGACCTGTTGGACTGACCGAATGACAGATCAGCCGGATGGCTGCGTAGTGTAGCTGTTCTGACCGAATGACAGATCAGCCGGATGTCTGCATGATAAAGCTGTGCCTTACCATTCTGGGGGATCAGGGGATCCCACTCCTTCAATTTTTTAGGAGGGATTTGGGCCCGGATCATTGAAGTACTGTTCTTCCATCCTTACGCATAAGTCTACGAACCCGCAAGGCCTAAGCCTGTCGTTCCGTTAATTAAGTTAAGCCGAAATATCCTCATGGAATATTTTTCTCTGGCGGCGGTCACTTATAGAACTGACCAACACCCATGATGGAATGAACCAGAAGATTGAAGAATGGGTTTCAATGATCCGGGCCCAAATCCCTCCTAAAAAATTGAAGGAGTGGGATCCCCTGATCCCCAGAATGGTAAGCCACAGCTTTATCATGCAGACATCCGGCTGATCTGTCATTCGGTCAGTCAGCGGGTCCCACAGTTTGTTCTGCGTTATCCGAACATGTGTTCGTTATCCGATTTGTTCGTTATCCAAACTGTTCGTTAACCGATCACCCGCTGTATTTGATAAAAGAAAGTTTTATGATTATTAGGTGTGCAACTGTATAACGTAAGTCGTGTATAGTATGCAAGTAACTAATTTTGAATTTGTTGTAAAAATGAATAAATTTCACATTTCTAAATGAATGTTTAATGTTCTATATGACATTTTTTTATTAAACCAAAGTGATGCACTTTTTGAAGTGGGGCCCGGATGATATACTTGACACGAACCCGAAATCATCTCTTGACTGCCATCGATCATCCAGCTAATTCGGATTGATATAATATACTCAAAATTTTAGAAATTTAGCTTTTGAAGAGAGAAAGCACTATTAATATTCCCGACTTAAGTAGTGTTTGCTAAACTAATTAGTTTATATAACTAATTTTCAACTTTAATGGATAATAATATTTTCCTTAAGTTTAAACAATGAATATAAATTTATGTCTTTTATTTGTAAAAATCGATTAATGGATTAATAAAACTTTCCACGAAAGTCGATATTCTGTCCAGAAAGTTCGGACCACAATTTATATTAAAATTTTTTAATTTCTGTTTTATTCAGAAATGTATTTTTGACCGAATGAAATTCAAAATTGTTAATTTGGGATTTATAAGAAAGCTATATCAATTCAAAATGCTTTATTTGATAAAGTTGCTATTCTGATTTAAGTATAGAAATGATATTCCTATACAAAGATGCCGTATATTGCGTAAATATCTTATTAAGACTTATTACAAAACTTGGCTAATTAAAATGTGATTTATTGATCAAGTGAAAGTAGCTTCATATTTTAAAATATTTAAATAAATATTTTATTACGATATTTATTGTTTAAATATATAAATAATAGACATTTATTATTTGTTTATTTATTATATTTATAATAAACATTTATTATTATTTAAAATAGCCTCGTATTTAAAACCAGTTTTTCGTCGTTCATTAGAAATGGTGTAGCAAGTAGATTCGCGGTTTTTTTTATGCTTATCGCGGTTGTGCTGCTAGGCTTATTGCTTTTTCTTCTGATGGATGAGGTTAGCGCATGAGCCATAGGTTCTGCTTCCATCACTTCCGTCTTGACGAAATCGTAAATAATGGCCTTTAACATACGATTCTTCAGAGGATACGTTCGTATTGTTTATGATAAATAGAAATTTGCATATATGAGTTAATTCCAAACAATGTTCACTTCAACTTCTGCAAATCAAGTATGGATTATGCTGCAATGACACGCATAACTTAGCCGTTTCAAGAGAGCATTTTCTAAATTTTCAATTTTGAAATGGCTATTTAAAAATTGAATTTTTGTATGAATTAGATTTCTAGTTGATAAATTAATTCCAAGAGTTTAAATAATATATAATCTTTAACTTTTTAATTAATTATTCCATCCTACTTCGTTTCGTTTTCTTTAAAAATTAAATGGAATCGTTTAATTTTATATCCCCTCATATATTTTATTTACATTACTGCTGCTCTGAAAATTTATTATTAATTTCATTCGTATTCACACATTCTAGTTGATACGAATCAACTAGAATGTGTGAATATAATTAAGCAAGGTAAAGTTTTCTGGATTAATTAACTTATATAATTCCCTTGATTTGATTGCATAGAAACGGCAAAAGTCGTGAAAGCTGACGGCCATTTTTCGCTTTTCTTTATTTTCTTGTCAGCTATTAGAAATAGAGAAATAATTAATACATCGATTGATTCGTCCATTAATTCCCTTGAATTTGTTATGCAATAAACAACATTACAATAAAATTTACCATCATCTAACAAAGCTTTGGAAAATCTTTAAATACAAATGATGTAATTGATTTCCTATAATTCCCTTGACCATAACTTTAATAAGAATGCTAAAATTATCGAAATATTCATTGCATTAACCATCGGTAATGGAATTCTATTTACAATAATTTAAAATATGAAATATATATTTGCATTTGAAAGCTCTAAAAAAATACCTTCCAATCCAACAGAATTTCTAAAGAAGAAGACGAAACGTAAAATTTCGTAGATCATTACTTTGCAACTCCCCTTCTCTTACATTTATTTGTCAAAGTTAACAATTTCCTTATAATTCAGCATATTTCACATAAAACTGTTGCAAAATATTCTGTTATATATTTTAAACTGCTAACATTATTGATAATATAAATTTTAGCCCGCAAGAAGTCGCAGCACATAAAAACTATAGTTAATAATAAAGGAACGGCGATATCAATGAAATATTACATACCGCCATAAATTACATAAGTAATTTTATTGATATCTATGAAACAGTTTTATAATTTCCTTCTTAAATTTTAAAGTTTCAGCATAAGATCATAACTGATAAAAAGATATGCAATACGTATGTACAGTAAGATCTCGTTTAACGCGGAGGATTCGTTCCAAGGAAACAAAGTGTTAAATGAAACAGCGTTAAATGAGGTCATTTTAACACATAAATAATAAGGATAGGTGAAATCGGACAGTGAATAAAAGATATATAGACCTACATAGCATTTTTTTTATTTTATTTTGTAACATGTATTATTACTATTATATTACATTAATTATAGACATTTTTTTATTGCTAATATCGATTTGTAGTGATAAACCGTTCATGAAAAATTCTTAATATTAGAAAATACAAAGTTTTATGAACAAAAAGCCGTAATCGGATTGCAGTAAACTATAAACAACCAGAAAATATTGATAAAAGGAAACGTTCTAACTTCAAAGAACTATAGTTTAAAGTGGCAACATTCAGGTTAAAACTAAAATGGGATAATTGTAAGTTTTATTACTGTAAAATAGCATTGATGACCGATCATAAATATGAACTCTGACCGTAGCAGACTTTCGTATATGTCTGCACTGATATCAATCGCACTGTGAGACGGCATATGAATATCAATGCAATAAATTTCTGCGATTTAGGATTTATATAAGAATAACGGTTTGAAAAACCACTGATAAACCGTTCATGAAAAATTCTTAATATTAGAAAATACAAAGTTTTATGAACAAAAAGCCGTAATCGGATTGCAGTAAACTATAAACAACCAGAAAATATTGATAAAAGGAAACGTTCTAACTTCAAAGAACTATAGTTTAAAGTGGCAACATTCAGGTTAAAACTAAAATGGGATAATTATAAGTTTTATTACTGTAAAATAGCATTGATGACCGATCATAAATATGAACTCTGACCGTAGCAGACTTTCGTATATGTCTGCACTGATATCAATCGCACTGTGAGACGGCATATGAATATCAATGCAATAAATTTCTGCGATTTAGGATTTATATAAGAATAACGGTTTGAAAAACCACATCAAAGTGAATCAATAAAAACATAAAAAAACCGCTTTATATCAAAACAGCGTAAAGCGGAGCAGTGTTACGCGGGTCTTACTGTATATAATACTCCAGAATCTGAATTCTCAAAGAATTATTTTTGGCATGCAAAACCATAGCAGCTTTTCATCGTTACTATAATAGTTTTAGTGACGTTTTATATTCTGTTCAAAATGTCAGGGGTACTTGGTTTATTTTCCCCTTTATGAAATAAATTATTTAGTATATCTTCTAATCAGTGCAGCTTTCGGTTATGGTTATATTATAATTTTTTACCAGTTTGATCAGGTATATCGAATAGTATCGCATTTAGCAATTCCTCGAAAAGAGGAAACCAGCCCAGAGACTTGATATTTGTAACAAACTATATTCTTGAGCTACCAAACTTTACATTGCAACAGTTTTACGGAAATATTAATGCTTCACACAAAGCACTATACTGCTGGTTTCGTTTTCTTTTTTAGCAGTCCACAAAAGGTACAAATTCAAAACGGGGCGCTAAACTTAAGTTGTGCCAATCGAACTATCGATTAGCACAACTTAAATCGAGCCGGCATCGTTAACAACGTGAATCTTGCTTCTTTCTAATCATCTATTAACTGCCTTTTCCGCACCATTGAAGAATGAAATATTGGGATGAAGAGCCAAATTTCTTAGATATGTAAGTTCCTATAAGCCCTGAACAATGCAGATAACGTTGATTTTGTAGATTCAGATACTGACCTACCATAAAATCATCTAATCATATAGAATCAAAGTAAAAATAATAGATATTCAGGTCTATTAAATAAAAAACTGGATTTAAACAACAAGAATACAGATTACATAATTTTTAGCTAAAATCTAAGACTGTATCATGCAACCAGTAGAATCATATTCTTATATGCCTGCAGATCTGGATTATATCAAAAAAACCTATCATTGATTAAAATTAACTCTTTTGGAACAACTTCTCTCAAATTGATTTTAGGATACTCCTGGAGATATCACATTACAAACGAAAAGTCCTCGAATTCTATTTCCAATAGCCTATTCTAACAATGTAAAAAAAGCAAATCAGACGACTTGGTCATCATCTAAGACATTTTAATACCTATACTTCTTTTGGGGTCTCATTCTTTAAATAATTGGGAATAAAAAGAGTTTAAGAGGATGAATCACGAATCAATGCTGAAATTCATCTATGACATGATTGGTGGTTGCGATTGGACAATCATTGAAGATATCCACAGAATTGCAGACAAAGGGACAGATGGAACGCCATAGTGACAAAATGTCTTAAATCAGTGATTTTTCGTATTTGATTATAAATCTTTTTCTCTGTTCACTTTCTACGTTGTTTAGATAAATAATGATGATTGATTAAACAAATATATCTGTTGTAAGATATATTGTTTTGCATTTGTCTCGCTTCTTGTCTGCACTTTGAAAAAATTAATCTTCTGTTCATAAAAACTATTTATATATCTCCGAGAATATTCATTTATTCAAATTATAGGTATGCTATTTACATAATTGCAACTATATTTGTGGCGAATATATCGAATGTATTAACGCCAGATTTTGATGCTGTATATATTATCAAAAGAAGGATCTGATTCCTCAGTTGAGGTTTCTATTGCTTCCTGTCTTGGCGTATGGATGTCCAATAATTTCTTAGATTAGAAATATTTTTTTTTTTAATTCAATCGAAAACCGATTCTTAGAAATATATATCTCTGCTGATTATTATTCTGTTCATTATTTTTTAATTTATGCATGATCATTTTATTGTTCTTTCATGAATATTTCCATTCTGAGATCATCCGCAAATTCCGTTAATTAAATGGAAGCAGTTCTTAGAAATTATAATAGATGGTGGAATATTTATTATACTACATGCAGTTTGGAGTCATTCACACTTTCTATATATTAAAATAAAATAATTAAAAATTATTAAAGTCAATATAAGAAATAACCAAAAATTGTGTTTTATCTTTATTCATCGGGATATTTAGTACAGAATATTAAGATTAACTAAGAACGACGTAATACATGATATCAACAATTTTCGAACAGCTTATCGATTTTCATAGACAGATTTCTAAATGCATTAATCGATTTTTCAATGAAATACATCATCTTAATATCCATTTCTCACGAATTCAGGAATAGATTTAGTTTTATTACATTCATAAAATCAATCTTATTACCCATTAAAGAAACAAATAGCTTACCGTCAAATTCAGTCTACAACTAAAAATTTTTCAGCATATTAACTCGGTAAACATTAATAAAGTTCGGAATGTTAATGGAGACTTTACATTGATAAATCCGCCCAATCAGTTCCTGAATAAGAAGATATGCTTGAAGAATAAACAAAATTTAGGTCACTCGAAATTTATGGTACCAATCGCGATTAACCGATCAATATTGTACAGTTTTAATTTTCTCAATATGTGAAGATGCATTAACAACGTAAATTGAAAAGGGATCATGAGATACATGCAGAGAAGAGTAGCTAGCTGGAATTCATAAGAAATCTGTACGTTAAACGAAATTTTAAACTTTTTTAATTAGATATTCGCAATTTTATACAAGCGAATTTTATCGATAATGGTGAAATACATTGTGTTTGATAAGAAATCTGCAACCATTTAAAGGGTAAATACACTCGATATCATTATAAGAAAACATATTAATAGTTAATGTACTGATTAAATAAGAAGACTGTTTTTACAATGAATTATTAGATATTTACTAATTTCTGTCCACATCTGATTATTGGATGAATCAGAATAGTTTTAAAAAGAGTTTATAATTGAAATCAGATAATATAATAATGTAACTCTCATTTATTTTAATAAATAGTTGTTTACTACTTAAGAAAATAAATAGGTAATTCCAAATTAATAATTATTAAATACTAAGGTAGTGGATATTGTTAAAAATTACTAATAGATTGAGTTAATAAATCAATAATTCCGCCCAATAAATTCTATTCCACTACAACTTGTATTATTACATTGATAAACCTAGACGTTTTGTTGGATTTATTTTTAAAATATATAGCATGCATGACAGATTCACTTATACCATAAGCACGATGTATTCCAGTCGAAGAAAGTCGATTTGCCTGTATTGCTTCTTACAGCCTTGCATAAATATGGCATTAATCTATGGAATCGAGCCTTTCATCTCTTGCAATCATAACAACAGGAAACATTCGATTCATATGCAAAAAGTGGAGAAAAACGTCTATTTCGGATTCGTCGAATTTATTGCTTGGGGAAGTGTCTTTCTTTTATTATGGCACTTAATTCCAGGGGCCCTAGTCTCGAGTTTATCGTGTTACAACGCATTCGTGTTAGCAGTATCACGTGACACCAACTCCCATGTTTAGACAGAATTGATAGGAAGTTAGCAGTATCACGTGACACCAACACGAATGCGTTGTAACACGATAAACTCGAGACTAGGACCCCAGGACTGAATATCCATGCTCCTTGTATTCAAGCATTAAATATTAAAAAGTGGTGTTCTCATAATAAAAATAGCATTTTTTCTTTAAGCACGTAGTTATGCTTCTGTTTTCACTTTTGTCAGATATAACAAAATAAGTCTGAACATTAAGTTGAGAAGCGAAGATTTCCGTCGAGAAAGAATAACACGAAACAATAATGTTAATATTTGCATTTTTTTTCCTGCTAAATTTTTCCATTGTTAATTTTTTTATAATTTGGATTCAGAATATAATGATTCATTTCATGATGCCTTACGTGTGGAAAAATCAAAAATTTCAGAGTGAAGTCCTTTTCTGTAGTGTACATTTCGGCATATGGATCAACATAATTATTGGCGAAATTTACTATTCTTTGTTGCTGTTATTTATGTTTCTATGGGTAGCCGAAAAAGAGCTCCAACAATAATTTAATGAATTAGCATTAATAAACAAGCACAACGTCAATTTGCAACTCAAACTGAATGAATTCATGATGCATCACCAGGAATTGTGGAATTGTCTATCTCAATTTAATAATAAATATAGTTATGTATTTGTCACGACTTATTTCGGTATTACTTCTGGAACAAGTTTCCGCTATTACATGTACTTATTTTTAGAGATGGAAAATGCATTTCGGTATTTTATTTTGGGGATAATCGTCATGCTCACATTTTTCTGCATAATCTACGGATTTATTTTCAGTTCCTTTGCATTTAATGTAAGCAGCCATTAAGATTATATTAAATTATTATTAGTTTTAATTCAAATTAAAATAATAAATTTTTGCTTTAGATGACCAATAGCTTTCAAGATGTACAGCTCCGGCCAAAAAGTTTGTCACAATCAACTAGGCGCTGGAAACCGGAATCATGATCGGCTACAGTTTCCAAACCACATACTGTGCTGCCTACATTGAGTACGTTAGACGTGTCCCACACGCATTCAATGTAGGTGGAGGATGAATATGGAACTATGCCACTACTTGGATCAGGCAATCCAATAAAATATTGGATAAAAACAAATTTTTATTATGCAAATTTATTAAAGATTGAACTGAAGTATTTGTTTATATTAGCCACACTCAGTGCCTGCTGAACGTTTGTTTAGTAAGCTAGGTGCAGTGCAGTGGCGGCTCGCCCATAAGGGCTGCAGCCCTCCCACCAAAATGAAAACATTTTTAAATTATTATAGCTATTACATTACTATACAATTATTTTACAAACATTTTTTTCCGTTCGTAGTATATTTATTTTTCAATTGTAGGTACTAGGTACCTCGATAGGTGCTTTGTATGTGTGTATTGTGAGTCAGTGCGATGTATCTCGATAGGCGCTCCTAGGCGCTCTGTATGTGTGTATTGTATGAGTCAGTGCGATTGCGTACTTGCTCTGTATGTGTGTATTGTATGAGTCAGTGCGATTGCGTACTCATCAGGGCTGCAATCAGTGCAGACCGAGTCACACCGCATAGTCAGTATATTGAGCAGGTGGGAGTAATCCGTGATATACGTTTTGTGATATGTATATCGTGAGCTGCAAACATTGCAGTCCGCACTACGTATTTTATTATAATTTTTTTCAGCCCTCCCATAAAAATCATCCACGAGCCGCCACTTCAGCCCTCCCATAAAAATCATCCACGAGCCGCCACTACGTATTTTATTTATTATTTTTTTCAGCCCTACCACAAAAATCATCTACGAGCCGCCACTGGTGCAGTGGTATGTGCAAAACAAAAGCAGGTTGAAGCCTGAATTAATTTCAACGATTTTGATGCTGAAATCAACAATAGAATCAAATTTCTGGTGATTTTTAATCAAATCTATCAAATAAATGAGTTTTAAAGGAAATTATTGTTCGTTTTTCCCCTAAATATCATATCGCGATATTTTCGATATCATTCCAAAATATCGCGATATTAAATATCGTATAAAAATCCGTATCGGAATATCGCCGATACGATATTTTGTTTTGTATCGCACATCTCTATATTGAATTAGTGTGATTAAAACGCCCATTGGATAATTTCTGCTGACGTATTTTGAATTTATATTATTTTTAATTAATTATTTGATTGGCTTAGTTAGCAATGTCAAGTAAAAGTCTTATTGGTTGATTTAAATTAACTTTAACTAATCGAAAAATTTTTTTATTTTTATGTTAATTTTAAAAGAATCCGTGATTTAAATTTTCAACAAAATTTAACATATTTTCCTTTGCAAATGTTTATAATAATTTTTTTTAAATAAAATAGGATTAGTTGGTTGTAAGAAAAATTATTTCAGATCTTCATCAGGTAATAATGAAATGTTGCAAATGTTTATAATAATTTTTTTTTTTAATAAAATAGGATTAGTTGGTTGTAAGAAAAATTATTTCAGATCTTCATCAGGTAATAATTTAATGTGATAAAATGAGAGTAAAAATATAATTTTTAAATCCGGTGTTTTCTTTTAGAATGAAAATTTTAAAATACTAATTATATATTAAATTGGCGCATTTATCATTCTAGACAAATATGAGGCAGTTTTATATTAATCTGTTTTATTTTTAATTTATTGCTTAAGAGTAATTAATATGAATGTTTACTGTAGTACCTGAATATTAATGAGGAAAGATTAAGGTTAATAAGTTAAAAATAATTTCCTCTTTGGTCGTCTTTTTGATGTTATCTCGAATAAACAAAAATATGGCTTTTCTCTAATTGGACATAAAAAATGTTATAATAGTAATTTTTTTTTATAATTATTAAACAAGTAATTTAAATTTTAAAATTTATATAAAAATACTTTTTTCCTTATCGGGTTAATTTGTGTTTTAATATTTATTTATTTATTTATCTTTTAATTTGTTACATTTATTTTACGTCACAATGGATTTTTAACATTTAAATTTAAACACAATTCTTTTATTGGTTAAAATTTTGAATTTCAAATTACTTTTATTCGTAAAAATGGCTGAATGTCGATCTAATTGGATAATTTAAATATTTGAATTCGAATATTCTTTTCCAATTGGCCGAAATCCTAACTAGTGTTTTGAACTTTTATTTTTTATTTTTTCGATTTAATTAAATTTTAAAGGTACAGAATGCACTTTAATGCATTTACTACACGAAAATCGTTTTAAAAATTTCACAATAGGACTAAATGAAATAAGATATTTATATAATTACACTTTTTTGTTAAAATGAGTTATTTATTATAATGAATTCTATTTGTTTCGATGAATTCTTTGAAAAGGAGGAGAATACGAAATAAATTACTTTTATAAATCATATAGAATAAATTTAATCTTTAGAAGTTACTGGTATTTTGAAAGTTTCTACAAATGCCTTTATTACAGAAGTTTACTAAATTTGATTACTTGTCATAATTGAATTACAGTTTTCCCGAAGCTCAATAATAAGATTTTTGATCTTAAAAATTCCAGTATGAACAACAAAGTATTATCTTACTTATAATGTAATTGTTTCTATACAACATTTATTACTATTTTTTTATTTTTTATTTTAACTTTCAAAACGGAAAAAGGAAAAATGCAGAAAATATTTTATTTTTTTAAAACTACTGTGGCAATTACTAAATTTTATTACAATTTAATTTTATCAAAATTTTAATTAGATGATTTCTGATTTATATTAAAAATTAATTCGATTATAAATCATTACAAAACGGAATTTTAAGCATTAATAAATTGTATTGGATTAATCCAATGGAAAGAACCATGACGTCATGCTTCGTTACGATGTGTTTTTAAAAATATAGTATTGTATTAATTCGTTGATCAACTAGGGATTAATCTAACCAACGATAATCCTTTGGATAATCCAAACAACCCCTAGCGGCAATAATTTGAAATTAATGTAGTTAAAATAATTAAAATTGAAAATCTTAAATCAAATTTATTATTTTAAATTACAATTTATTTCAAATTATCGTCGCTAGGAGTTAGTTGGTTTGATTTGGAGAATCATTTGGATTAGATCTTTTTAAAATTTTATAAATCGTCATTCGTTATTTTTACGAAGCGTAATATCATATTTATTATAGAAAAATATTATAATCACGAACTTAATAATTTATTTCAATAAATTCAGTCAAAATATTGAAAAAAAAATTAGAAATAGTAGAAAAGTATTCGAAAATCATATTGAATTAATTAAATTATAATTCAATTAATAATAATTATATATAATGACTTAATTCTAAAAATAATTCTTATTTAATACAATAATATAAGAAGTTTTAACCCTTTTTAAAATTCATTCGTGCTACGCTGGATAGAGATTATATTTGAAATTTGAATTTCTCTTATAGGCTATTATTGGTTTTCATGGCTTGGTGACGTCAGCCAAAGTATTATTGGTTCTTTTGAAAAATTTAAAAATGCGTATAAGTCGCAAGAATTCTAAAGAATATATTAACAGACAATACAGTATTTAGTTCAATAATAAATATTTTTGGAGTTATTAAAAACTGTTTACCCGTTTATTTCATAAAAGTAGCAAGCAAACAAAACCAAACGACGCATTATAAAATAGGTTTTGCTTGCTATTATTTTTATAAACACGCAAACAATTTTTATTAACTCCAAAAAAAAAAAATAAAAATACTTTTGCTAAAAATACTATCCATTTATATAAGCTTTAAAATTCTGAATGATGTAATGCATTTCAAATTCTTTCAAAAGAACCAATAACGGTGACTCTGACGTCATTAATCCAGGAAAACCAATAAAATAAGCAGAATTCGAATTTCGAATTTAAGTTATAGCAGGAAAGAATTTTAAAGTGACGTCGAAATAGTATCGTACTATTGTTGTTTTCGGAATTAATTCTTTATTTAGGCAATTTAGTTAGCACTTTTATAATGAATAATCGAAAAGCAAAGGACTTTTTTTTTAAACAAGAACCATAAACGCGATTGGAAGGATTTTAAAATTTAAAATTTTCATCTTTTTGAGTAAAAAACAGTGCGGTAAGACGATAAAATATTTTAAAATCACTCTCGGAATTTTTTAAAAATTAAAATTGGATATTCTTATAAATAATACGTAACAGGAGTGTGAGAAAAGATAGGTGAGATATCATGTGACACGTATGACGTCACACGTGAAAATTACACTTAATCCACTTTCCGTCCGCCCACTATAATGCTCGTCAGAATATTAAACCAGTTCAATATCGGCAGATGACGTCATAGATATTGAATTCCACTGATGGCATCAAAAGTGGTATCGCGAGATAATTGTTACCCCAAATCCCAAGTATCTCTTTAATGCTTGCAATAATTGCCTGTTTAAATATGGAAACAGTTTTATAACAGTAAACGAGGATTATGTTGGATTATCTTCTGTAATTAAGTGATTACCTTTGTTAACTTTTTTTTTTTAATTAATTGCTCAACGTGCGAAATTTTCTGTTTAACTTTCTAATGATAAGTTTCGAACATAATTAACTATGTAAACGTAAATAATACTCGCGATTTACGCGGTTTTAAATGCCGGAATATTCGCGCAAGATTTTTCTCTCTAATCATTAACAACATTAATTCTCGAATTAGAAAGTTCATTCTTTCAGAATTAAGGATACTAATGAAGTAAAACTAAGATTAGGACTGCCATTAATGAAGGAAGACTGAAACTACTAATAAGGAAGACTTTACTGATCGAGAAAGACTGAAACTACTACTACAAGTCCTCATATGGCAAAAATTTTAATGTTTAAGAGTCGGACGAATATTTCAAATAATTATGATGAAATGATGAAATTATAATGCGTGAAGATCGTGATCTTTTATTTTTATTTTCAAGATTAGCAAGCTGAAGTCTTGAGAACAAAGGCCGAAATTCACAAGACTTCGAGTAATCGAATATACAAGACTTCGAGTTATCAAGTTCACAAGACTCGAGTAATCGAGTTCATAAAACTCGAGTAAAATCGACTTCACAAGAATTCGAGTTTTAATCAGAATTTAATACTCACTTCTTAATACCGATCAATAATTCGTATTAAAGAAAATATCGATATTAAAAAGCGATAAAAATATATCGATATTTATAACAAATTATTTTATATCACTTCTAAATCTGAAAATTCTGTAAAAAATAGTTTTTCACAAAGATTGTCTGGTAATTTTAAACGCTAACAGTCCAAAATATATAAATGTTCAGAAACAATTTTAATTGTCTTTCTAGCGAGAGTGAAAGAAACATGTTGTGAAAGAACTGAAGGAAAAGCTATATTTGTCAGAGGAAATTCAATACCAGATACTTTTATATGTAGTAGTCGGATAGTGGAAAACACATTAGATACCCTGCGACAATGCGACACATTATCTATATGCTCTTGGAAATCATTATCTATCTCATTCATTACAGCTCATTTAAAATCGAAATTTGTCCAGAAAAAAATGGTCTGCTAACACTATCATTGCTATAAATAATCACGTTTGGAATTGTTTTCATCTTTTTCTTCTTTCTCTTTTATAAAGAGTTCTTCAAATATTATTTTTCTTAAATAAGAAAATGTCGGACATTTATTACGATTAGTTTAAACATTAATAATTTGATTGACAATTTAATTTTTTTTTTTTTAACGATAAATTTTTATTATTGCGAACAATCACCGGCATTAGTTAAAATTCTGTTCAAAAAATAAATAAATTTCTTAGGAATATTTATATAAAAAAAAAAGGTAAGATGTGACACCGATGCAGAATTTTCAATGAAGATTTTACCGAATAAAATTCATATTATTAGAAAAGTATTTTTTTTTTTTTAATAAAATTAAATTTTGATCGTTTTTATGTCCATCGATGCTTATAAAATCGCAGCGAATTCAGAATTTTTATTTTAAAACCATTAATATTTTTTAAAAAATGACTCAATATAATTTTTATAATCTAAATTTTCCATTCTAATAATAAATTATCGATATTAATTTTTTGATGTTTTTAAAGAATAAAAAATAATAATAATAGATCGTTCTGATGAACAACATATTTTACTAAGCCATCCCAAATCTTAAAGTGACATAAAGTTATAAAATGATTATTATTTTGGATGAAAATCATTGCTGTGAATTATTTGTTATCTTTTTTTAATAGAAATGGGATTTGTTTGCATTTTTTTCATATAAAATCGCTAGCAATTGGATAAATTATTTTTGCCAGCGAAGAAAAAAATCGCGTGCGATCCGAAAAGAAAATCGCAGAGTAGGTTAAGAATCATTTTACCATAACTAAAATTTTTCATATTGGTATATAAACAATTTAAAATTATTATTTATGAGTAAAATGTTAACTCGTATAGATTTAGTTCGTTCTTCATGAGATAAATTTGTGAGTTATAAATCCTAAAACTCAAAAGTTTATCTCGAGAATTATGAAATTATTTCATCGATTATTATTATTATTTTTTTTAACATTCGAAATGCTTTCTATCTTTAAAGTAATTTTGTTTAAAAAATTATTTTTTAATTTATCTACACAATAAAAATAATGAAGCGATATGTTTAAACTTTTCTCGTTTTTTTTTTCTTAAAACAAAAAAATCTGAATTTCATCGATCGTCAAAAATAGTTATTTTTGAATTCATAAATCACTGCTTAAATTAAAAAAGTTTACACACAAAAATAATAATAATAATATTTCTTGCAAAGATTTTTAAAAAACAATTTCGCAAAACTTTAAATGTTTTTCCTTAACATCTTTGTTTGGAATTAAATGGTTTTAAGCGAAATTTTTCATCAAAAATAGAAAATTTTCTTTTGTGAGACCAATCCATTCATTTGCGATCTTTTTATTTTTATTTTACAGAGATGATAATTATAAATTAATTTAATATTATGCAAAAATGATTTAACTTCTGAGTTATTACCCCCCAAAAAATGTAAAAAACATTTCTCCTCCAAACAATTATTAGTTTTAGAAGAAAAATAAATCATTTCTGTGAATTATCAGCGATCTTTTGTTAGTAGAAATGAGATTTAGTTCTTATTTTTTTCATAAAACTGTTAAAAACTCTAAAAATGATTCCAACAAAGAGAGAGAGAAAAAAAATCGCTCGCGATTCGAGAAGAAAAATCGCCGAGCGATTCAAAAATTAATTAGGAGAAAAATAATTAAAATTTTTACTCATTAGTATAAACAATTTATTAGGATTATATTTAAATAGTTAACAACTAAAACATACAAAAAGAAAAAAAAAAAAATGAAAATTTGCGCTCCTCATCGCAGCGAATTTTGTTTGCGAACTTTGACATTTTATGAATTTTTAAAACTTAAATATTGATATTAGATTATACCAGTATTAGTTTTTTTTATAATAATAATAAAAAAAACATAAGTTGATAGCAAAAATTATGTAGAGAGAGAGAGAGAGATGGTCGATTAGCGACAACAGAAATCGCGAAAATAACTTAAGCGTCGTATGTTGATAGCAAAAATCATGTAGAGAGAGAGAGAGAGAGAGAGATGGTCGATTAGCGACAACAGAAATCGCGAAAATAACTTAAGCGTGACATTGAGGAAATCACTAGTTTTTGAGTTCTGTAAGTAAACGTTTTGTAAGTTTAGCAAAATGCGAATCGGACGACAATTTTAAACAAAAAAACAATAAATAAAAATTCTTTGATAAGTCGTCAAAAATCGTTATTGTCACTGTAGAGGTGTTGAATATCGATTCTATTTATAGATAACCGATACCGACGCTTGTTAATAATCAAGATAGGCTGTATATACCCATGGGTGCATTATTTTTATCCCTACACTACCCGCTTCTTGATGAATTTTAAAACGAAAGGATGCCACTCATCGATTTTTCCACTGCTTTTGACGATTGAACTCTTATTTTTTTTCTTTGTTAAAATATTCTTTTTGATATTTTCTACATTTTATCTAAGAATATAATATATATATATACATACTGTATGTAGAAATATTGTATATTATGTATGTTTTTCATTTCTTATTCAAAACATTTCCAATGCAAAATAAATGTCTGAGAAAAATCTTACATTTTGAATATTTTTGACAAGTTTCCGAGCGATATTTTGTTTTGATAAGCATAAATTTCAATATCGATCTTCCTTATCTAATTATTCAAATATTATTTTAAAAAATCCTTTTTTTTTCTTCCTTTGTTAGATAATTTATTTTTATTTATAACTTTAACTATCTCTTATATTTAAAATATAGTTACCCGCTTATTATTGTCGATGTTAACAAGTAATTTAAGCTTATAAATATAGTAATTTAATGTATAATTAATCGTAATATTTAAATAATGAAAATATTTGTTGTTTGTTATATTAACATAGGAAATCTCATTGCTTTCTTTGCCAGTTATTATATTAGCTTGTCTATTTCATATCGACTAATAAGCCAGCGATGTGGTATTATTACGTAACATATGGACACAACGCGATGATGTAACAATGATTTAATTCGTACTAATAACCGAATTATTGCGTAACAGACAATATATTGTTGCGTGACGTCATAATTAAAAATATAATTTATTAATAAGTTTTGGGTATTCCTGACAATACCACTTTGTAGCTATTCAATGAAAAATTATTTAAATTTTAATATTCTTGTTTGTTTCATATCGACGTAATAAACCAGCGATGTGGTATTGTTACATAAGATATAGACACAACGCGGTGACGTAATAATGATTTAATTCGTACTAATAACGGAATTGTTGCGTGACGTCATAATTAAAAATATACTTTATCAGTAATTTTTGAGTATTCCTGATAATACCAAGTTGTAAGCATTCAATAAAAAATTATTTAAAGATTAATATTCTTGTCTGTTTCATATCGACGTATAAAGCCAGAGATGTGGTATTATTACGTAACATATGGACACAAAGCGGTGACGCAATAATGATTTAATTCTTATTAATAACTGCATTGTTGCGTAATAGACAAAATATTGTTGCGTGATGGCATAACTAAAAATATTTTTGAATTAAAATTTTATTTAAATTTATCGATAGTTTTCGGGTATTCCTGACAATATTACTTTGTAGATATTCAATGAAAAATTATTTAAAAATTAATATTTATCCATTTTATTAATAAGAGTTATATATAAATTAAAAAATCTTATTGATCTCAAAACTATGAATTGCTGAGATTATTGTTATCGGATTCTTTATAAGTATTCCTTCCAGCAAAATAGAAAAAAATGAAAAATCCTGTTAACAGTTTTTCAATATGGAAGTTTTGAATTGAAATTTATGGCAGAAATACTCTTAGATGATGTCTGACACTTTCTGCTACTTATCTAAATTTTATCAGATTTATATAATTCCATTATTCATTTTATCCAACGTTAAACATGTTATTTCGTGTGTGCTAGGGATGCACTTCTAAAAAAGCACTCTAGTTATTCGAGTGTCCTAGTTAATTCGTTACCGATACGAAGGCGACTTTTTTAGCGCTCAAAACAATGTCATATGGTCGTAACGACACCACAGACTATTGATTTTCAGTAAAAAATAGAGATGAATAAGTAAAAAAGTTTTTTTTGTTAATTTTTTAAGTGGTTTGTTTATTAAACTGTAAAGAAATATCTTAGCACAGCCATTCAGTACAAAAAACATCCTATCACTACTAGGCATTAACTGTAACATTAGAATTTCTCACTTAGTGATCTAGAACAGCGATTCTCAATCGGTGGTACGCGTATCACTGATGGTACGTAAATAATCCTGACTTTCTATTTGTATATAAGACATTTTTATTGATGGTACCGAAATTTTTGAATTTTGGTTTTTGTGGGTATGTATTTATGAAAGGTTGAAAACCGCTGATGTAGAATATACATAAGAAATATACGCCAACACCTTATTATTGAGTATTATTAGTAGACATTTATATAAAATCAAAGCTAATAAGTTTAGTATCAAAAGTAAAAATTCTTGAATAGAAGAAACAATTAAATAATTCAATAATTCTTTAAGAAGAGGCAAGCATGACTTGCCTTTGAGCTTTTATCGCTTTAAGTTTCATAATGCTAAAAGAAATAAAAAAATACTGCATGTATATTTTGAATGCTTTTGAAACTACTGTAATCAGTAGATTTTCATGAAATTCGGTAGGTATGTTCTACGATTAAGGATGGTATCGATGCCGCATCTTTCAAGTTTACAACTTCATCTATTTAAAAATTTCAAACTTTTCAGATTTCCCCTAATGGAAAATGGATTTACGATTCGATTATAATTTTCAAACTCGAGTCTTCCTTCAGATTGATGACATCTTTAATCGGTAATATTTAATCATTCCAAAATAACCGTCACGTTTGGAAAATAAGCGATTAATTACTTTCAGAACTGCCATTTTGGAATCGACATTAAAACAATACATTATGTAATATTGGAACATTTGGAAAAGTTAAAGATATTGTAACTTCCACGATGTATATAGAAAAATTCTATATGTTTAAACCCTTTGACTATTTATATAAATTTTGTACAATATATTCATCAGTTTTCGATATCTTCATATTCTTAAGTAACCATACTTACATACATATAAATATTTTAAGTTTTTACGCTTTCGAATCCATCCATAATGCTACAAGAAGTATTCAAAGTTTATAAACCATCTAAAATCCAGCGAGAACAAAAAATTAAACTCGATTATCATTGAAGGAAACTTTGAAAACCTATATCAAATTTGATTTAAATATTTTCAATAGTTTTTCCGAGTCTGTTACCATCTGTTATCTGCTTGGTAACAGATGAACATGAAATATTCTTTGTATATATATAGATCTGATTTGTTCGCATCAATTTTATCTAAATATTTATTTGTCATTCGATAAAGAAAACAATTGGATTTATTTATATCAAGTATTATATCAGAAGCTATATTTTATATCAAGTCTATATAGATGATCTAATATACGATATAATAACATAACACACGCAAAAAACTAATGCAAGAATTATTACTTGTTGTGACTCGTACAACTGCACGGATAATCCAACAATCTCTTAACATAATTTTAAAGAATATTACGAATATATATAAGATTTTATTCGAATTGAACATAAATATTTAAGGAATTCTTAAATTCAAGAAACATTTAACAGCTGATTCTTGAAAAATTTTCTTCTGAAAATATTTACAGTTTACTGAATATATATATATATAAAAAAAAGAAAAAGAAAATTCAGGAATGCCATTGAATCTTCAGACATTCTTTGCATAACTTAAAATTCGTGAAAAATTTCCAAGTATCCTACGCGAAAAATACTTTCGAAAGTTTCAGTTTATCTCTCGAAGAGAGAGAAAGGAAAAATTCTCATATTCCAAAAATAATTTAAGGGTTATCTAACATTATCTGTAAGTAGATAATCTTGGTATGTATTATTATACGAATGGAATACATTACGTAGATTATTTATTCAAAGAAAGATCAAGTACTAACCATAGAAATTTACTTGAGAATAGAAATTCAATCAGGTAGAGATGGCATTCAATATATTGTAGAAGTAAATCCTTTTACTGATAATAAGGACTCTTGTACAGCTATTCTTATATTCTCTAGATCTAATAACATCAATGAAAGTTGTCTTCAGCACAAAAATATGATTAAGGTCCTATTAAGTTGAAGCACTTCACCATTACATCATATAATTCTATTATCGGTTATAAAATTTGATTGTGGCAAAAACATCATTTTTCATTTACTTCTCCCGTTTTTCTGTCAGTATGAAGAATTCGTTTATGGAAGTATATCCATTTATTCTTTATTTAAACGTAAATTGAATATTTTATTCGCTTTATTTAAAAGTTCACATTCTGATTTCTTGCGATCAATCGCTGAGCAGTTTAAATGATTCGATTCTAACGTGTAATGGTGTCTATCGAGTCTTCTCAATTTTTTCAAGTATATTAGCTGAGATTTTTCTGTTAAGAAGTGAAAATTTATACAAAACGAAA
Source organism: Olivierus martensii (assembly GCA_000484575.1). NCBI lineage: Eukaryota > Metazoa > Arthropoda > Arachnida > Scorpiones > Buthidae > Olivierus > Olivierus martensii. The sequence continues at coordinate 67,679 of AYEL01062969.1, forward strand.
GAAAAACTGTTTCGAAAATCATATTGTACGAGTATATCATAAATCAATAAGCTATAAAGTGCAGAATGCAAAAAAATGCTTGAAGATTGACGTACAGAAGTAAAAAGTACAAAGATATTTTTTACTTGTTGTGCATTTAAGTGCTTACTGATGCATTAGTGTTTCTGTTAGGTAAATGTCAATGGTATCGATTAATTAATCGATTTTCCCCCTCCCGATCGCTCTTTATGCACTTACTATTCAATATTGTTTAACTATTCGGAACAGCAAACAAAATTTCTAAGAAAAAATTAATAGAATAAACACGAGGATATATTCTGCAATGTACAAATATAGTGTGTTGTTTACCATCACTGCACAGTTTTAATTAGTGTCTTTATTTAGAAAGACGAAAGAAATTATAATTATTACTTAAACTCGATCAGTATTGGATTCCATGTTTTAAAATAGAAAGTTTGCAATTACGAGTACATACGAAAACGTCTTTTATTATTAAAATCGGAGTTGGAAACGGTAGAATTCCACCAAATGCGATTTAGATTAGCAGTAAAGAGTTTCCATGCTAACATAATACAACTGTCTCACTATAACTTATTTTTAGAGCTATTACTAGAGTAACAAATTCCTTAAGCTAATTAGTATATGTTGTAGTCGCAATCAGAGAAGATTAACAAAGAAGGGGGTTTCAGTAGGTCTTCAGATTTGTTTCTCTTGTATTTTTCCTTCTGTAATTCCATTAAGTCTGAGTTTCAGGTGTAACTCTACCAGAAAAAAAAAAGCGTGTGTTCTTACTGCTGATTATTTTCTAATTTTAATTCTCTGTTTGATAAATAAATTATTGTATTTATGTAGAGTAATTCTATAATATTTAGCTTGGTAGATTTTTAACATATAGAAAAATAGCACAGTTTTTTCAATCGCATGTTGCAGATATTTATGACAACCGAATACAGATTAGGTCTTCGTGTCTAGCATGGAGCTTCCTCAAATGCTACTTTCGTGTTCTTTCCACGTGATACTTGAAGGTTAACATATATATTAGAGGAACATTTTCGTGTTTGAATTCCATCGAGTAACAGTGTTGCACGACGACTATGTCCAGAGAGAACAAGTACAAATGGAGCCAATCTGAAAGATGCTGATGCTAATACAATCACGCTCAATTATACTGTACTGAATATTACTCATGTTAAACATAACAATTTTACTACCACTACTACTACTACAGTAATACAATGAACTATCGAAATACGTCACAGCAACCGCGTAGATAATACAATAAATAGTCTAGCGGTTGACCTTAAGTTTAATTCTGATGTAGTACTACTACTACAGTAATTACCTAATTTATCAGTGCAATGCTGACACTGTAATTCAAATTTGCATAATCACATTAATTGCTTAATTATGTTAATAACAATTCCGAAGTAGTTAAAGGAAAACTAATCCCAAACAAAATTTCACTTTATCTCGGGATACGAAATTTTGTCATTCTTATCGCTGGTTTTAATAGAATTTAAGTCGTAATTTAAAAAAAAGAAAGAAAAGAAAATTCTTTTTTGGAGATTTTCGCTAAATATGCCAAGAAAAGGGATAAAGGGGAAAAAAAGGGATTTTCGTTTTAGCAAAGCGAAAGAAAGGAGCAAAGGGATTATCTAAAAAAATATTGTTTGAAATACTCGAATCGCACTAAGAATTTTTCGAAATTGTAGAATTGATAAAGTTCTTTTTTTCTGAAAGAATCGTAAGATTAAATTTTAAATTAATTATCAAATTTTATAAACAATTTAAATATTTAAACTGATAGAAAACAGCACGAATTGTTTTATTTTCATACCGTTGCACATTGAGTATCTGTGTATACGTGACTGTTACATTCAAACAAATGTTACTAGAGCATATAATATTTATTCAAATCACACCCGATGTGTTTTACGATTGCACGATAACAAACAATAAAAGAAAAACAATACAAAAACTGATAAGAAAATTAAAGTTTGCCACGTCTTTTGTTAGATAAAAAGTCGTTCGATTGATCATTTCTGATATCAAGCTATACAATTCTGAAACAGTTTATATAATGTTTAAAGTTATCTTATATAACGTCTAGAAGAATGCCAGACAGGAAGGAAAAAGAAAACAATTCCCACATCGCTCCAGTTAAATTTTTTTTGCATGGTATTTGAACCTAGACAGTTTGGATTTAATTATTCAAGAAATATGCAAAATTGATGACATTGGGATCGAATTCTCTTGTTGGCAATGTAGTAAATATTGTAAATAAGATAAATATCCTGAGTCGAACCCCAGAGAGTACGAAATAGCCATTAATCCTGTAGTAACATAATTCAATCTCCGCATGGATAAAGAGAAAATGGTCCAAATTTTGTGGCAGAGTTGCACTCTAATCGGCTGTTGTTCTAACAGATTGATGATGCTTTCGGTATTTTTTTCGTTATGGACTCAAATGGAAGAGAGTGTAGAAGCGGAATGGCAGTTAAATGGTAAACTGGTGTACGTTGAATTTATAAATTTTTATTTCTTGGTTAAACAAGTCATTTTATCCAGCTTAGGAAAGGCGCATCCTTCCTTCTCTGTCATTGGAGATATGGAACATATGAATGCAATATGTAACATTTAATATAACTGCAATATAAAAAATATCATATACCTTAAATAAAAAAATAATGAAGATGCAAGGAAAAGCTGCAACAGTATACGTTCTTCATAAATATAGAAAGCAAAGGAGAAGTTTGGAGATAAGACGCACACAACACGCTTCCACCTTTTCCTTTATTTTTCTAAATTTATGAAGATGAAATTCTGCAAAAAAAAATAAATTGTTTTTATTAACCATTCATAAACTCCTTGTTTATTTGAAACCGGAATAAAATATGAGGATAAGGAAAAAAAATCATTCAAGTAGAAGTTATAAGGGGGGAAAGTAAAAACTAAATTCGAAAAGTACACAATACAGAAAATAAGGGTATAAGGAGAGCGGTCTGAAGTGGATTCGATTGTTTTCTTTAATAAAACATGCCTCAGACAGGTTCGAGAGAATGATGCGGTAGAACAAAACCGAGTTTTAAACAATTCCACTTTATTTAAACCTAAATGGTGCAAGGTAAGCGAACTGCTGCACTTCATTAATCAATATCTCTTAATGCAGATTTGACCGAGCGTGCAATTACTCTTGCAGTTTATAGGAAATGATAAAGAATAGATATACAAAAAAAAAAAAAGAAGAAAGATACGCATGATTAAATCTACTGATGTGCGTGAAATATTAGGCATTTCGCTTTTACTCCAGGGATACGTGCTTGATCAGTTGTTTCTAAACAAACTGAACGTAACCACGTTATTCACTGCTGCGTTACATTTGTTTATGGATATAAATTCGTAATAGATTTTTCTGATGGATTTAATCCGGTGAATTTACGCCAGAATGGCTGTTATTCTTGGATAACTGTTACTAATTGCACGGTTTGATTTTTAGAGGAACAGAAAAATGAAGGTATACTCTCTACCGTGTAAAATGCGCTTACTTGAAATACAATTAATTAATAAAAAAAAAATTGAAAATTACCTTTATTTTCATGATTTTATATAAAAATATTGCGTTAAATAAGTATGAAAATTGATGCTTTAATGTAGTATTAAATGCTTTTTTCCTCTGCTTCAGTTTTTGCCACTAACTGTTTCTCATCCCTGTTCCCAATCAGGGGATAACCCAAAGCGTCACGACGTATCGCGTTGCCAAGACGCGTCGCATTGGGTCGCTTCCTATTTACTACCAGGTAATAAGAAGGCGAGCGACGCTTCTTGGTAACGCGATGCGTCGTGACGCTTTGTGTACCTGATGGTGATTGGCTAGCTTTAAAGGGTTAATTTCAGCAATACCTCGATATAACGTACTTATAGGAAGAAGAATTTATTTTTGGCATAAAAGCATACTCATAACTGATAAATTCGGTAATTAAATTATTTACATTAATTAAAAACATTGTAATATTGTATGATACTTTTTTAATCTATGGAAGTACTCAGCAGGTATATGAAGTTTCTTCCCACCTTTTGGCACTAAGAAACCTCTAAAATATGATTTATACTTGTGATTATAGATGAAGAAAGGATGGCTAAATGAATCTAACGAATTCAAGAGTGAAAGGAAGAGAATCCTCTCACTCTTGAGCAATGCCTTAATTAAATAAAAATTTTATAACTTGCAGCCATAAAGCTTAAAATAATATACTATATAATTATTAAATTATTATATAACCTAATTAAAATTAAAATCCAATATTTTTATAAATTCTCAATCTTAAAAAAAACAGAAAAATATTACATCAATAAAAAATTAAAACTTTAATTAGATTATATGACAGTTTACATAATCTAATTAAAATTAAAGTCCGTTATTTTTATATATCCGGCTTATTGATGTAATCCGTTGTATCGAGGTCCGTTAAACCGAGGTTTTATTATTATTTTTTATTTAGTAATTTGAAAATTTGGTAAAAATTATCTGCACCAAACTTTATATTCTGTCTATTTTCTTTCTAAGTATTTTTTAAAAGAAATTGTGCTATTAAGATATTTCAAAAAGAGTAATTTCCATATTCTTCAATACGAAACACTTTTTAGCAATTGAAAAACCATTAGAGAAAGAGAGAGAGAGAGAGAGATTTTCATCAGATTTAACATCTAAAATAGTATGTTTGCACTGTATACAAAATTTGATAATAGCATCACTTTTAGTTCTTCAATCTCTTAAGATTTTTCTTTCTTTCTCTAATCGACAAATAAGAACGAAAATCTCAGGAATACATGATTTTATTTTCTTTTTTTTTACCCCCTCAGAGATTCTATTTTAATACCTCGAGTAAACATAAAAGTTGATTTACACCTATAGAAAAATACGAATGGCGTAGCTTTCTATACAAACACGTCCTATATAGCCGCTCTAGTAGTACATACAATAATAGACAACCGCTCTAATGGGGTTGACCGCCAAATATTTAGCCAATCTGACAAACTTTTCCAATTTGCGAGATAAAAAAAATAGGCAGCGTCACATTACTACTATAGTATCAAAGTTCTAAAAATAATTTACATATGTAGCGATAAGATAAAAAAAAATTTTTTTCGGACTTATCTACCGCAGAAATATTTATTATTATTTTTTTTCCACCATTCAAAAAAATGGTATCTCTTTTGTTCCTTTAAACGTTCCGGTTTTAGCAATAATTAATAAAATGCCAAAAATAAAATTTCAGTTTGGTTTCGACGCTGGCAATGCTATTACAACAACAAATAACGAATTTAATTTTATAAGTAATAAAATTAATCAATCCGCCTTTCGAGAATAAAATTTTTAATATGGTTAAACTGTGCATTTTATTTGCATTTGAATTAAGTACTTTTAACCATTAAAGGATAATTAGCATTTATTAATATTTGTTTAACAAGTAACAGTTTATTCTTCTCCCTAAATTCCGGAAATAAAAAGTTTATTCGTCTAAAATTTCAGGCGGTTACTTCTTTTTCTTCCTTTTGTAGTCGGATAAAAATCTGCTACAAGAGATTGAATCAGCCCGTTTCGGATAGTATTACTTTATTATTCATAAAATAATAACTGTTGTCCGACATCATCTAAGATTCCATTTGGTACGCGGGTTATTGTACCATAATCCTTGGAAAATTGAAGCACCGCATAATCTCCGTATTATCTACAAGTACTATCTGATTGTTATCATAGATGAAAATCGATAATAAACTATTTTTAGTTGGAAACTATTCATTTTTTTTATTGTTTCCTAAATCTTCACGAATGAATAATTGCTCTAAATTACGATTGGAAAGCGTTACAATAACAGGGAAATCCGTCCGCTTCGATCGATCTTCATAAATGGTAGCAGTGCGATTGTTTAGAGTTTGTATACTAGGAAAGTAAAATTTAAAAAATAAAAATAAAATAGTATCTTTGTACGGATATAAACATATCTACCTCGTAAATTATTTTAGCATTTGGAGATGAATATAAAATTTTAAAAAATGAATAAAATATGGAGTATGTCATATATCCACAACAAGTAGATTCAATGAATTTACTCTCCACCAGAGAACAATTAACATATTTTCTACTACAAAAACAATATTTTCTACTGTAGAAACAATATTTTTGTTATCAAAACAAACATTTCCATCAATAGACACGTCAGATATTTTAGAAATAAAAAAGAAAATTAATGTAAAACGTAATCCGTCTACGTACATCGTTTTTTTTTTTTATTTCGCCATTTTAACACAAAGCGATTTTACAAAATTGAATTAAAATTAATTAATATCGAAAAAAAAAAATTAAAAAAAAAAATAAAAGTTCAGAATCAAAAACTATAATTTTCCTTTTCAGATAATAAAAATATTATTAGAACTTTCTTTGTTCAAATCTGTCAAGAGTAAAGATAAAGACTTAAGGCAATTCGCAGATGGGATACCATTTCTCTGACAGCTTGAAAAACTAATGACATTTTCTTTCACGAACACACATATATTTTTCAATAATTAGATTATCTTATAATAATTTTATTCTTATAAAAATTATTACTAAAATAATACCCAATCTACAAAAAAGAATGTTTAGTGGATAGAATATCATCGACGTTACTGATGAATTTCAAATTCGGCCGAAAACATCGATGAATTTGAAATATTACAGTTAATATTTATGACTCCACTACTACTACAGTTGAAAGGTACAAGTTTAGTAACAAAATGACTGATAGAATATCGATAATACCATTGTGAAGTTGCAACAACCGCTATAGTAAATTTCGTTGTCCATAGTATCGAAAACAGAATGATATGTTTACCAATATAATAATAATATTATTATTGTTAGGAATAATCTTTCATTAATGCGATTACAATAATAATCCGGTAACCTTGAAAGTAGTAAACTAGCTATACGTATTAACCCATCACGTAATTGTTGTTATGATAAAATGCTGATAAAGAATTAAATTTCTCAGTATCGATTAATTAATTTTAAGAATAATAGTAATTAATGCGTTGTATTATATCATCACAATTAAATTTTTGTTACTGTAGTAGTACTTGTATCATTTTAATAGATGCAAACTTAAAGAAAGTTTAAAAACAAGAAAAATGCTATTGATGAACACACTATACGAGTCCTGCAATTGTTTTCCTGTGTGATTAACACTAGTGTATCTAGTCATTTTTTATTGTTTTAAAGTAAGAAAAGTAATGTCCAAAAATTAATTTTATTATAAAAAATTATCTAGTCATTTTTTTATTGTTTTAAAGTAAGAAAAGTAATGTCCAAAAATTAATTTTATTATAAAAAAGAAATTTGTGTCGAATTAAAAAGGGAAAGAAAAATTACTCCAGTGAAAGATTCAACCGTAGCATGAATATTTTAAACGTAACAATTTTTGTATAAATTTATTATCATTAGTAATTATCTGAGAGAAAACAAACCACTATAGAACATTAGCGAATCGCACGTTTACTCACAAGATAATAACGTAAAGTAGTACAGTACTGTATTTTATCTACAGTTGTTAATCCATCTCCTTAACGAGTATACGAAGAACGACGTATTACGGCCACAATTGTTACAGTTTCTTTCAGCTTTAACTATCCACAAATTAGTTTTCTGTACTATAATTGTGTGCCATTCGGGGAAAAAGCTAATTGTACACACCAGGTTAAAGCGATATTTTGGTAAGATCCAATGAATTTATTTTCGTTACGATAATTCGATTATCGTCTTTAATTTAAATTTTAGAAAACGAAATTAAGGTAAAAGAAAACGGAGAAGATTCGCGTAATTTTCATGTAAACTGTAAGCTAAATGAAAATATTCGAGTTTTATTTGTTTGAAATTTTTCAGTGACAGGAAACATGTGTTGCTGCCTGTTTTATTCATGTTATTGCGGTTTTCCAGTTGCTTGTTTATATTCATACCCGTTCTGTTACCTATTTCATTACCAACTTTTATTTTATTATTTATATTGGCTATATTTTCGTTATTTTTTCAAATCCGTTATTGTAATTTGCATATTCTTTCGTCCATTTATCATTTGCATATAATAAATGTAGTTGTATATTTCAAAAAAAATTATGAAACTGATGCAGCGTCAGTTTCATAAATTTTCAAAAATGTCTACTTCCAGTTACACTGCACTAAATAATTTATCTAGTAAATAAATATTAGAAACTTTCTAATTTTTAAATATTTGAATTATTTAACACGTTTCCATTATAAAAATTAATTGTATAAAGTAAGTAAAACAAAAACAGTAAAATGGTAACGCAACAAATTATTATCTTGTGAATAAAAGATAGCGATACTGTCATCATTCAAACTACTGATCTACCGCTCTAATCAGGCATGTTTTAGCAATTAAACAGAGTGGTACTGCTAAATATATTTTAGATAATGTACCACACATCAAACAAACTGCTATACATATATATAACTGCCGAACACGCGTCATCGGAGCGGCAAATCATCCATTTTGAATTTTTCAAAAATTGAAACTTTCAGTTTAAAAAATAAATTACGACTTTAAATACATTTTTACATATTATTTTTCTTTATAACAGTTTGTAAAAAATATTACGAGACAATTCTCTAAATTCAATCAAACGATATCGGAAATCAATAAAGAATAAGCAATAAAAACGGGTATAAGCAATAAAAAATATACGACAAATGATTACTTTATTATATGTACCAGAAAGTAAAGCCAATGACCGTATTAAAAATGTAATAATGCAATAATATCGCAGTTTGACGAACGAGGAATTTTTTTTCCACTTTATTGTGCACGTAGAAAGCAGATGGTGCTATATACAGTATATATATTTTATAAAGGAAGAAGAAGACATTCTTCTGCTTTTACTTATTATTTATAAGTGTAACCGCTGCCTTAATTATCATTATTATTTCATTTTTATATATTAGATTTTAAAATTGAAATTTAAGTAAATAATGTTTGCATTAGACCAACAATTAAAATAATAATAATTGTAATATACTTTAATGACTCAACTACGCATTAATATTAACAATTTAAATATTTTTAAACTAATTTAATTAATTAATTCTGAAAATATTAATACCCGAAAAGTTATTTTTAAATATTGATACTTGTTTTCTTTGCGTTGTTGCAAAATATCGATATATATCGATATTATCGATACAAACAACAAAACTTTTGGTAATTACGAAGATCGTTGCAAATGCGAAATTTCCCAATTAAACTTGAAGAAGGAAAAATCAACACGACCGAGAGAGAGAGAGAGAGAGAGAAATACAGTCTTGTATAGCAAATATATCTCTGTTCTGAAAAATATCACTCATCAATAAGCTTATTTATATCTTTCAGTTTTTACTTTCGCTTCATTATAAGCCATCTCAGTTTATCGCAAATTTATATTTAGAAAAATGTAATAAATGAGTAAAGGGGATATTTTCACCGTGCTGTTCGTTAAAAATATAATAATAATTTATCTCGATTTATTTTATTTTATTTGTTTGTTAAAGTAATTATTGTGTCGGTTTCTTTAAATACGTGCAACCATTCGCGAAGAATCGAACTGTGCTACTACTGCTACAATAATACTATTGAAAACTATAGTAGTAGTTGTGTTTCTACTATTACAATAATAATATTAAAAACTATGCTACTACTGCTACAGTAATACTATTGAAAACTATGGTATTAGTTATGTTACTACTGCTACAATAATACTATTGAAAAGTATAAGTACTAGTTGTGCTGCTGCTATAATAATTATACTTTAAAAAACTATAGTATTGGTTGTACTATTACTGCTATAATAATGCTATTGAAAACTATAGTATTAGTGACGCTGCTACTGCGACAATAATACTATTGAAAACTGCAGTATTAGTTGTTCTACTACTGCTACAGTAATACTATTGAAAACTATAGTATTAGTTATGTTACTACTACTACAATAATACTATCGAAAAGTATAGTGTTAGTTTTACTATTACTACTGCAATAATACTTTTGAAAACTATAAGTATTAGTTGTGTACTACTACATTTTTCTGGGATATGCACGCATTTAAATTATTATTACATTTCTCTTCGAGATACATCTTTCGATTTGTAAACATGATAGAATTAATTTAAAAAAATAATAATAATAAAAAAGAAGAAAGTTAATATATTATCCGATATTTTTTAACCTATTTACGGAGGTATTGTAGATGTAGGTCGATTGAGTCACCTTATATTCTCTCAGTATATGTTTTAAATAATAACAAAAATCCAGTAACTTATAACTTAACATAAGGAATTGTAGAAAACGTGTCTATGGTAGATTTTGGTTTATTTCAGCAAGTCTATGATAGCTTGTATTAAATGGCTGGCTTTTAATTTTATTCAGCCACACAATTTTACTTGAGTGTAAAATCCTTTCTTGACATCTTGGCAAAGATTAGTGTATGTATGTGTAGCCATGCTTTCGAAAAATCCCTAAAATATATCAAAAATTGAAAATTCCTTTTCTCCTACTGTCCCAATTAAGCAAAAAGTTGTCCGAATTAAGTATCTTTTCTCTACTGTCCCAATTAAGTGAAAAGTTGTCCCAATTAAGCGTTTAAATTTTGTATTAGTTTATTAGTCTGGTTTTCGTTCTTTGAGATTTATCCCAATTATGCGGCTGTCCCAATTAAGCGGAATCCACTGTATATTGTTCTACAAGAGTATATAATGATAAACCAGAAATACAGATCTATACTACATATCTACATTAGACCTATTATTGCAAAGTATTCAGGCATTATGCAAATATATGCTTAATTACACAAATATAATACATAGTAAACATTTAAAATACTGAACTAAAAGCTGAGTTGCAAATATTGAAAACAATAAATAACTTAATCAGCACCTTTATGTTCAAATGAATTCTATGCTAAAGTGCATTTGCGGAACCATCTTCATGATATCTGCCCAACAGCTAACTTATGCCTCATGCAACACACTGTATTAATCTTTAGAATTTTGAATAGGTTAAAGTTATTCTACTGATAGCTATTCCACAGATTAGATCAAAATTCATACAACCAGCCCTTAAGCAATCAAAAAATATGCACTAAGTTGCAACTAAGTTGATAATATTAGTAGAAAAAACAGAAATAAATAAAGCCATTAACTAGGAACCAAAAGCTTTTTATTGATAAAAACATTTTCAGTCAGTGGGGAAGTTAACTCTGACCTGTCCTATTTTATTTTATTATGCACTTTTATGTGACCTGTCCTATTTTATTTTATTATGCACTTTTATTATTTATCGTTTTTTTTATTAACGTATATTATATTTTAGTTTTTTACAGTTGACTTACTTCCTCAGTCGTAACAGTTAGCAATCACGTGTTACGGAATCAGAAACCATCCTCTGGAAGAGTTGTCCTAGCTAATGACGTCATCTTGTGTAATTTTACCACTGGTCCAATATGAGAATGTAAGAATGATCCGTATCGATGTTTTGTGTTGTTAGATTGTGTTGTTGTTAAGTGTTGTTAGATTGTTTTTGAATTTAATCTAACAACACTTAATGTCTAACAGCCGAAAACAAAACCAGAAATCGGGACTTACAACTACAAGTACCGATTAAGTGTTAGAACTACAACAAACAATGATGTTAGAAACTTATGCTAATAAATTGAATTTCTCAAAACAAGTTAGAAAGGAGAAAATTTTGATATATAGAAGTTCGATATATGGAGGTCCGACTGTATTATGTTATAATAATTAAAAGTATTGATGTTGATAATCTGATCTAAATATCTACAATAATATACCAGCATTTCACAAGATTGAAATATTTTGTTTAAAATTATAAGAAAAATATTTTTGAATAATTGAAGTCTATAAAATAGCACTTTCTGCAATAAACATTTTTCAGTATTTCTTTATTACTTAGAAATATAATATAATACTACGTAATATATTAAAATATATTGGGTTGTCCGGAAAGTTCATGCCGATTTTTGGTAGGTGGCGTAAGGACAGGTCTGAACAAATCAGAACGATTGAAAACAAATGACATGTGCACATATTGTAAAAAACGATACTTCAGACATATTTTGAAAAAAAAATCGGTTATGATACGTTAATTTTTGTCAGTTTTATACGCCTTTGAATATGGAAGAAAACAAAGTTCATTTTAGGCATTTAATGCTTTTGTTTTACCGGAAAGGGAAAAATGCCACACAAGCGGCAAACAAGATATGCGCTGTTTATGGTGAAGGTGCTGTTGCTGAAAGAACTATGCAGAAGTGGTTTGCTAGGTTTAAAGCTGGTGATTTCAACCTTGAAGATCAAGAACATCCAGATAGGCCCTCTACCACAGATGAAGATCAGATTAAAACACTGATCGAGAATAACCCACGCTATACGACACATCAATTAGCAGAAATGTTAAATATGTCAAAATCCACCATTCAAGAGCATTTTGTGAACCTTGGCTACATAAAACGTTTTGATGTATGGGTTCCCCAAGATTTAACGGAGAAAAATCTGATGGATCGCATTTCCATTTGCGACTCGCTCTATAAACGCAATGAGGACACACCATTTTTGAAGCAAGTAGTGATGGGGGATGAAAAATGGATCATTTATAATAATGTTGAGCGAAAAATATCTTGGGGAAAGCGGAATGAACCACCTTTAGCCACCCCAAAAACCGGTCTTCATCCAAAGAAGGTCATGCACTGTGTCTGGTGGGATTGGAAAGGGATCCTGTATTATGAGCTTTTACTAAACAACGAGACGATAAATTCAGACAAATTCTTCCCAATTAAACAAATTAAAGACAGCAATTGAACAAAAATGTCCAGAAATAGTGAATCGGAAGGGCATCATGTTTCATCAGGACAATACGCGGCCTCATGTGTCTTTGATAACTTGACAAAAATTGTTAGAGCTCGGTTGGGATGTTCTACCACCATATTCACCAGACCTCGTGCCCTCTGATTTCCACCTGTTTCGATCATTGCAAAATTCCCTTAATGGAAAAAACTTCAACTCTTTGGTCGAGATAAAAAATTATGTTGAAAAGTTTTTCGCTGAAAAACCTGAGAAATTTTGGAAGGACGGAATTTTCAAGTTGCCTGAAAGATGGAGAAAGGTTGTAGAACAGAATGGCACCTATATAATTTAATAAATGTATACTAAAATTTAAATCTCCTGCATTTCAATTTTCCTTCAAAATCGGCATGAACTTTCTGGACAACCCAATATAATAAAGCAACAATCACTTAAACAACAAAACTTGTTTAATCCAATTCAAATATCCAAAAATCTGCAAAGAATAAACCTTAAATACTACTTAACTCTAATACCTCCACCACCGATATAAACTTCAAGCAAATTGTAGACCTTTACAAGAATTTCAATGTCACTTAACCAACCTTACGTCAATACAACATCTCTCTGAGTTGTTGGTTGCGGCGGCCTTTATATCTGAGTGACATACAGTCCCATGTTGCTTCATTTACATAAATATAAGTAACAAGTTTAAATTTATTAGCTTACAGAGTAATCAATTCATGTCATCCTCTTTACAATGTCGCGTCACAATATCAGATTTATTAGCTTACAGAGTAATCAATTCATGTCATCCTCTTTACAATTCATTTATATACTGAACAAAATATTGATACGGATTCTTACATTCTCATATCAAACCAATGGTAAAATTAGATAAGATGATGTCATTAGCAAGGACAGCTCTTCTGGAGGATGGTTTCTGATTCCATAATACGTGATTACTAACTATTATGATGGGGAATGTGGAAGTAAGTCAACTCTTAAACTAAAATATAATACATTAGATAATAATAAAAAAATCATGATAAATAATAATTGCATATTGCTAAAATGTAAGCACAAACAGCAGTAGGTTAATTTGTATAATCTTTATTCTCGGAGTACTTTCGATTGCTATGCAATCATCATCAGCTTAATTACAATCACTAACTTATAATGGTTTACCGGAAAGAAATACATTTCGATTATATTATAATAAAAGTGCATAATAAAATAAAATAGGACAGGTCAGAGTTAACTAGTCTTCATAATATTTCAGTTGCAAAATTATTTTGTAACATCTTGTCTACAATGACTGAAGTAAAAATAAAGAGAATTGGAATTACTTTAAAAGTGTGATTACTAAGTTCATTGGGAATAATAAGGACCCTGACTATGCATTCATTGTTGAAAGCATACTGGAAAAATTCAATGCTTTAGATGCTTAATGAATATTAAAATTCATTTCTTGAATATACACTTGGACTTTTTCCTAGAAAATCTAGGTACATTAAGTGAAGAACAGAGACAACATTAAAAAATAATAAATCAAAACTGCATATAATATTTACGTAACAATTCTAGAAAACAGCACTAGATTGCAGTTCAACATAAAATAACTAATACTTTATTAACGTTTTCGACCTTTCGGCCATCTTCATATAAAGAATTAAATATTCGAAAAAAGAATATACAGTTAGAACAAAAACAAACAAATCAAATATGATGACATCATTCAAAACGTAAATGTTTTAAAAACCAAAGAAATGGTTATGACAATATATATAAAGTTCTCTAAGTAATTACAAAATAAAAGTATAACATAAGATGACCCGATTGACTACCTATTTACTTAACTAGTCTCTCGTATTATATGTAGATCTACGCCTCTCTTATACCTCTCTTTATAGCGTATTTCCAA